>JAQZBX010105768.1:0-10817 GCA_029593785.1 Cabassous unicinctus
TTTTTTTTTTTTTTTTAAAGAACAGTTTTATTCTCATACCATGCAATCTATTCAAAGTGTACAATCAATGGTTCTCGGAATAATCACAGACTTGTACATTCATCACCACAGGCAATTTGAGAACATTCTCATTGCTCCAAAAAGA
Source organism: Cabassous unicinctus (assembly GCA_029593785.1). Classification (NCBI taxonomy): domain Eukaryota; kingdom Metazoa; phylum Chordata; class Mammalia; order Cingulata; family Chlamyphoridae; genus Cabassous; species Cabassous unicinctus. The sequence continues at coordinate 146 of JAQZBX010105768.1, forward strand.
AAATCCGCATACCCTTTATTCTCCCCTATTAGTGAAACTTAGCATTGGTATGGTACCTTTGTTACAAGTGATAAAAGAATATTACAATATTACTGTTAACTATAGTCCATAGTTTACATTAGTTGTGCCCTCTCTCCCCCGCCCCCCATATACCATCCTATTATTAATCCCTTGTAAGAGTGATGTATACTTGATCAAGTTCATGGAGGAACATTCTTATCTTTGTACTATTAACCACAGTCATCCTCCGCTGTGGGTGTAAATCAACATTCCTGTGGGTATAAATAGGACCTCTTGAAAATGTGATTTGTAGTTAAGATATGGCTCCAACTGAATGAGGGTGGGTCTTAATCTAATTACTGGGAGCCTTATAAAGAAAGAAACTGGAAGCCAGAAGTTGGAGAAAACCACAGGGAGAAGCCAGAAGTCAGCAGAAACCAGAAAAGCAGAAAGAAGAGGACTTCACCATATTATGGGAGACAGAGATTCAAGCCAAGGAACCCCAAGGATTGCCGGCAGCCAGCACTGGAACATACAGACTCCAGATGAAGGCAAGTTCCACGATGCTTTGATTTTGGACTTCGTCTAGCCTCGAAAAAGTGGGTCAGTAACTTCCTGTTGTTAAGCCAAAACCAGTCTGTGGTATTTGTAACAGCAGCTCAGGCAAACCAGGACAAGGTGCAATGATAGCTAAAAATTGCCTTAATGACATTGGTTTTATAGATTTGGGGATCTCTGCCCATCAGAGAAAAAATTGGGGAACAATGATCTAGAATCATATTCCAAGACATAAGCACTGCTAACATATTTTCTGAGTGCTTATGCACACATACCCCATCCTCTTATGCTTAAAAAAATTAGCACCACAGTGGAAAAAGTGTTGTAGCCTTCTTTCCCCCTGAAACAATAGCTAAGTGAACATTAATGTCATTGATTTTTTACAACATTTTAAATAACTGCACAGTAAATCCATTATATGGATGCATGTTCCATAATTTAATCAACCCCCCATAGCTAGATATTTAGATGAATATAATAGTTTCAGTATTATAAATAATACCATAGGAATAGCTTTTAGATAAACTGTTGGGTACCTTTCTAATTACTTCCGTAGGAAAAATTCATAGAAGTAGAATTGCTGTGTCACAGGGCAAGGAAGCAGTATTTGTTTTCCATCTCCCTTTCCCAAGGTGAACGAGACAGAACATGGTTATGCATCATGTACTCTATCTGGGGATATCTCTTTGATTTAGGTGCCCTTTTCCCTTGCATCCCAGCTACCCATACAGATCTCCACTCTTCAATTATATTTGCAATTATTTACTTGCTCAGCCAACTCACCACTAGACCATGCATTTGTTTTTATCTTTAAGTACCTGATAAAATATTTGTTACTGTTAAATGAACAAATCAGCTATAGAAAATTTGAATATGTCTTTTGACTGAGTAAAAAGTGACAGTTCTTTGACTTATACTTTGGAAATGGTGTTTTGCAATGTGAGATACATTTGCTGGGACCTGCAAGAAAAGACTCATTGCCATTTTCTAAGGATTTGACACTCTGATTTTCTTAAGTTCTGGGCCCAAAGCTGGAGGGGGTATTAGAGGCAACTTAGGCTAAAACAGAAATGCATGAGGGAGTTTACAAGAAACATTTAGATGCAAAGAATTCTACAAATGAAAGAAAGCTATGAAGTAGACTTCCCCTTCCAAAAGCAGCTATAAAATTCTGTGCATTGATGTATCAGTGATTAATTACACAGACTACAGTCCTCCTGAGAGATTTCCAAGGATTTACAGGAAAAGTAGGATAGGGATACACCTAATAGATACTCTGCTTTCTGACCCTCTCAGCCACCTGACATTGCAGATGAGCGAAATCTAGCAAGCACAGCAACACTCAAGATGATTTCACATGAAATTAGCCAAGAGCTGGTGGAGGCTACTCAAAGGGAATTGAATTAAGGAGCCATGAATGCAGAGTATGAGAAAGAGAGAAGAGGCAGGAGTCAATGGAAACTGGCTCAGTGGAGAACAAGTATGGCCGTGACCACAGGGAAGGCACTGCTGAGACATGCTACCGAAATCCAAAGCTTGTCCATTCCATGCCTTGTTTCTTATTACTTATAGTCACGATTATAACTCCAATGAAGACTAAATTGTTAATCTGCCATAAAAGGATACACGCTTTGATTTGTTTTACACAGATCAGGAACTGCCTTAGGCAGTGGTTTTCAAAAGTTTTTCCCAAAATTCAGCAAATTTCAGAATCATCTGAAAGACGCGATGCAATTGCTGGGACCCAAGAATTGACATTTCTAACAAGTTCCCAAGTGACAAAGATGGTGAGAACCACTGGTTCACAAGAAAGGCAAGGGTCAAGTGTTATCACTTTTGTTACAACTTATTGTAAGTTGAAATTATATTCCTTACTATGATAATCTTCAAATGTGTCAAATATTGTGGGGTTGTAAGAAAGGTACAAGAGCCTCTTAGCCAAGAGATGCGAGAGAATGGAAAAGCTGCTCTCGTCAGACAAATGGTCACAGCTGAAAAGATGGGGGGAATCAAATCATCAAAGAAGGTCAATCTAGAATAGTTCCCCCTGAAGAAATAAACCAAGAGTGCAGACAAATGTGTACAGAAAAGATTGGGCAGGGAGAACTTCTTACTACCAGTTCATCATCTGACCATGACCTGCACAGCTTTGTATACCAGATAGCAGATAAACCAAATGGGTTCAAACTTGACTCCTGTCCCCTCACACTAAGTATCAAGACCAGTCTCACAGCTTGAGTTATAGCAGAAGGGTCTGGGGGTGGAGGTGAAGGAAAAGAAGAATAGGATGAAAAGCATGGAGAGATCCTCTTAATATCTTAAAGGAGAAAACTATTTGGAAATGGAGACATTATACAGCTCTCCAGAAGTGGCCATTTGTGCTGCCTTAAATGCAGATTGATTACTGCTATTTGGATGTTGAGTGCATCATCTTTTCTGAAGAAAGGGAAAAGCTAAATTTCCCCACATTCAGCTGTATCATCAAATCACTTCCCCACACCAGCTCTTTCAATGCATTTTCCTGTTATCGCATCCATTTGCAATAGCTGATCTACCCTATTCCCCAACAAAGAAACCCCACATACAGACACGTGCTGAATCCCATTAACAACCGCATGACTATGACACGCACTGCAAACCCAAAATGTAGTGGGGGTGTGCAGTTCCAGAGTTAAAGAAGAAAGGAAGCCATTATTGGTATTTAAGAGAAAAGCTAGTCTCTTTTCTCTGTGTTGGCTTCCAACCTGTCCTGGCATGATATAATGCAGCTGGGTGAAGAGGGCAGAAGATAATTCACCCAATTCCTGCCTTTCTATGATGTTTCAGCTAAAAATCCAACAGAACCCTAGTGTTACAGGAATCTACACTTAAACAGTGAAAGAAAGAAAAGAACTTCAAATCAAAGCTGTTTTTCACAGTATTCAGTAGGTTCCAGTTTTATTAAAAGAGAATTTTCACGACTTAAGGTCATTAGATTCGAAGTGAGAAATTTTGGTTTATTTAAAGCTGTACCATTAAACTATCGAGAAGATAAGAGAATAGAGACTAGGCAGAAGAGATGAATTTCTGGAAGATGCTCTCATGGGAAAATTTAACAGAAATGACAGATGGAATAAAAAAGTAAGGCAGGCAGTGTTAATAATGTAGAGAGAGAAAAGAGGAAGGACTAAGAAAAGAGAATAGAAAAAAAAAATAGCAGTATCCAGGGGTACTATTAAAATGATTTGCTTAATGCCTGTCCTTCTTATAAAGCATGCTTTATAAGGACTGAATCTATTATCTTTTTTGTTCTCCAGGATACACTCAAGAAAAATGAGGATAAAGAAGAGTAATGAATGCAAAGCCATCACATGCAAAGTGAACCAGACTTGAACAACAGTTGCTGAGTCAGAAAAATGGTTTGTTTTCTGGTAGAACTAGTTAGCCCATATAATCTACCCTGTATTAGGATATATCTGTTTTAAAATTTCAAACCATACTCAAATTCAAAGCCAATTTTCTCACTAGATTGGTATGGAAATGAAACTTTCTTCTTATCAAGACATTCAACAAATCCGAGCTGGGTCAAACTCTGGTGCTGCCTTCTTCCATTTGAGTGTCCTTAAGTTGGATGTTTTAACATGGCAAGAGAAAGCATTAGCAAGCAACTCTTTACATTTCATTCATAATCAGAATTATAAATGCCAACAAAATTGAAGACACATTTAGGAAGGATCCCATAAAAAAGTTTTTGTTTTTTAAAGCACAAGTTTTTTTAATTTTATTTTTCCATATTGAAATTTAATGGAAACCCTCCTCTCTAAGCCACACACACACAAAAAGCAGCTGCTCTGGCTAAATCAAAAGTGGGAGACCAATAGCACTTCTTTCCCACTGGTACAGAAAGCACTTCAGTGGAAGTGCAAAATATATTTAAAAGTTACTCTTAAAAATGAATGGAAATTGGTAAATCCACCACAGCCCCCAACAACTGCACCATGAGGAAAGATTCTTTATTAAAAGTTTCCCTCTTAACACTGACTGCTCATACTAGCCTAGAAAAGAAAAAGCTACCAAGTTTATAGCCTTTTTATCAAAATCTGTGATGGCAGGGCCAACACAGATTTCCTAAAGGTTCAAGCAGAGACAAGCCTACAATAGGAGGGTGCTGTCAACCACACTGAAAAAAAGCAAGAGATCTTTGGTAGGTCTTTTTTAAAATCAAGGACTGGTGCTTATACAGAGTTTGAAGACTGGAGATGTAGAGATTGGAGATGTTGAGTCAGCAAGGCAGGAGCATTAGTTTTTAGTTTTGTTTGTTTTAAAGAAAGGGGAAGCTGAAAGGTTTGCTCAATCGTGAGGAGGGGGTTGGGGGGTTGGAGGGCAGGGAAGAGAGTAAGGCAAAGCTGAGATGTGGACAGATTCATGCTTGCCTCTTAAAGACAGGACACCACCATAATTTTCCGAGTCTGCAATGAGCTGGGCAAGAAATAGAACATAGGCAAAAAGATAAGAGAAAGCCTGCCCTTTTCTCTTCAACCAAGATAACCCTAACCTCATTAAGTATGTCCAGAATGAATCTAAATTCATTTAAATCTGCCCAGACACCAGAATGTTCAATACAATTGCTTTTCCACAGTTAAGCTGGGGCATCAATATCTTTTCTGAATACACATCCTCTCTTGAAGTCACAAAATCTTAGAATTAGAAGGTGCCTTAAAGGAATAAAGCCCCAGTCTCTGAACTAACATTACTGTGAACATGTTTTCCTGTAATGAGCCACAGATTCTAGGAATTCTTAAAATATTACCTCTGTAGATAAATGTATTAGAAGCTTCAGGAGGACACACACAAATGATATCCCCTGTGTTTCCATACCTAAGAAAAACATGACACAGAGCCAGGTTTTGATCTCACTTCAACCACTGACAGCTAGTCTTCACTGTCCATGACATGCTCAACAAAAAGGCCACTTGTAAGATACCTAGCATGCTACAGGAAGTCACATTCTGTCCTGGCCAAAACTGAGTTGGGTGTTGTATTAGTCAGCCAAAAGGGGTGCTGATGCAAAACACGAGAAATCTATTGGTCTTTATAAAGGGTATTTATTTGGGGTAGAAGCGTACAGTTACCAGGCCATAAGCGTAAGTTTCTTCCTTCACCAAAGTCCATTGCCACGTGTTAGAGCAAGACAGCTGCCGATATTTGCCAGGGTTCAGGCTTCTTGGGTTCCTCTCTTCCCGGGGCTCGGTTTCTCTCCGGGTTTAGCTCCTCTGTTTCCTCCACAAGGTCAGCTGTAGATTATGATGCTCTCTAGGCTCTGCCTCTCTCCACAAGGCCAGCTGTGAACTGTCAGGTAAATGGCTCATCTCTTTTCCCAGGGCTTTCTCTCCTTCCTCATTAGAACCCCAACATCAAAACAGCTCCAACTCTGTTCTTGCCTTGCCTTTTATATTTGATTCCCCACCCACCAAGGGATGGGGCTCAACACCCTACTGACGTGGCCCAGTCAATGCCCTAATCATAACTTAATCATGCCCAGATTAGCAGAGCAGTTTACAAGCATAATCCAATATCTATTTTTGGAATTCATAACTATATCAAACTGCCAAACTGCTACAGGTGTATTATACCAAATACATGGAATAGAGTATATGAAAATTTTATAAAACCTTAAAACTAAGAAGGGCTCTGATGATGGCTCAATATCTTGGCAATGCCTCCGAAGGAGTCCAAAGCCCTACCTTCAGTTTAGAACACTACATTGAGACTAGGAATTTGACAGGCCAGCTAACTGAGAAATACTGGAAATGCTGGAAAGCCAAACAGGGATGAAAAAATGAGGATGGCACAGAAAAAAATGATGTGTCACACTCCATAAGGAGCCCATGATGCCTCTAAAAAGGGGATCCAGTTCAGGAGTGTCAGGTGCTCCTAAGATAGTTTTACTGAAAGATAGGGGACATGTACTGGAGCTCTCAGAACCCTGGGACAAAAGCAAGGGCATGTCAATGAAGTCCATGAGAGAAGCAAGGCCTGACAGTACATGCAAAAATGCCAAAATCTTATCTTGCCAGGACACAAGGTAATGAGGGAAGAGGCAGCTGGTGACAGACAAATGAACTAGAAAGGAAGGCTGCCTTTTGGGAATTGGGGGGTTATTTATCCTTTAAACATAAAAGATGTGGCTGCCTCTAGATGTACCATGTATTTGAGGCATAATGAGGGTTTTCCAAAAGCAGATGGGCATCTGAATGAAGGACTCTCGAAGGATCAGCAAACTGAACAGCGCTGCCGAGGTGGTTATGAGCTTGTTTCCGGCAGGCAGGTGGACAGGCTGGAGAGAAACGAGCCAACTGCATAGTGGTATTCTTCCCCTTTCTCTCTACTGTCTCCCAATGAGCTCATAACACACCACTCCCAGGGCTCTCATCAGAGGGATCTGAGAAAGGCTGGCATCATACTGCCTTCAAGGAAGCAGTGCCCTCAGCACCCTGAGAAAGCTCATCAATTCCTGGGCAGGCAGCTGCACTGACCCGAGAAATCAGAGGAGTTAACAGGCTGCCCTTTCCCCAAAACTTACAATGTTTCTCTAAAAGGATTAATGGTCAAGCAGTGCTCTGGAAAGTACAGTCAATGGAAGAACACTCTATGCCACTGCCAGTATCACTAGCCATAACCAGAGCGAAAGCAGTTAACCAGGGGTCAGGGACAACGAAAGCTGTAGGAATCGACACCCTTGTGGCGAGGAACTAGAGAGAATGGCTGTGCAACCTTCACCTACTTAGCATTTGCCTAAAGAGTTCCAAGATGAATGACTGATACAAACACAGCAGATGTTTATTAATTTGGCCTTTGCTAAAGCATTAGATACAGCACCTCAAGAAATCTTAATTGGGAAATTAATTCAAACTGGGTTGATTTGGTACACAATCCCTAAAGGTTAAAAAGTGACTGAATAATGATAAACAAAAGGCGGTTAAGTGACAGTCCATGCAGTGAGAATCTTGGGGTCATTCTTGTTTAGGGGTTTTATTCAGGCCCAAGAATGGAGTAAACAACTCAATAATGAGATCTGCAGAGGACACTAAGCTGGGAGGTAGAGGAACCACATCGACAGGGGCATAAAATTACAAGGAAGAGTTCAACTGGAAAAAAGACAGGTAATCTATTTAGGGTAAAACAACCCCAAACTCAGATAATATTCAAAAGACAGGCAGGATAAGAGGCAGGAGAGGCATGTAAAAAGAGCTTTGACACGCTATCGTGTGACAGAAGCAAGCAAGAAACCTAATGGAACATGGGGAGTGGGCCATAGGGGAAGGAGTGCTTTGAAATACTGGCAAACTAAAAGGGTGTCATAAAATAGATGGTCTTAAAAAGAGATCAATTTGCTCATCCTCAAAATAAGGGGACATTCTGCACTGATAATATTTTTTAATGGCTATGAGACCAACCCACCTATCTGGCAGGTGGTCAGCCTTTCCTGGCTCTTACTTTATGGCGCTGGGATTTCTCATGTGGAAAATGGCACTGGGCCACCATCCTGGGGCTCGCTGACAATACTGCTCCAAAGGACAACCCAGCTAACAGTTCATGTGGGCCATTTCTTCTAATTCTTTATGGGGTCTGCAGTCTTACCACAATGCCTCACAGGCTTGGAGAAGTGGTTAATTTCTCTCTGTTTACCCAACCTACAATGTTGCAATGACCCTGAAGCCAATTTTTCCACCATCAGTCTGAAAGCAATGGCTCAACACAATTATCTCTAGGCAACTCACTGCTTTAGCAGGCAAGCATCTTCTTATATTCCTTTAGCTCAAAATGAACCCTAGAGAGACTGTTTTCTTCTTAAAACCTTAAACTTTAAAAATTTCAGTTTCTATGCATACTCATTAAACATTATAGCACAACATAGCTATTTCTAACAGCATAAAAATAAAAAATAATAAAAAAAGAACTTATTCTGGCCTCACTTTCCAGAGCAGCTTTGCAAATTATTTTCATGCTTACCTGCTGGTCAGAATTAAATATTCATTAGTAGCAGAGGGAACCCAGGGCAGAAAGTATGACTCTATGTCCCATTGTATTGCAAAGTGCCCTTGCTACTCTGGGAACATGTAACCTATCCTTCAAGTGACCATCAGATCAGACTGAACATGCCCTTCATGGACCCAGCCTATTTAAAATGCAGTTTAATAGTCGTTCATTTCTTCAAGTAGCTGGATGACTCAACAATACTAAAAGATACAAAGCCACATTGCCCACTCTATGCCCACCTGGCCGGCCTCTCTGTCAGGGAGAGAAGAATGAGAAAGTGAGGAAGGATTAAGAGAAAAACCAGTTATGGACTATATATCATCACATCATTTTTTACTGGCCATTAATGAGCCGTAAAACCCAAAGATACTGGTATTTTCACTGAATTCTTTGTGCCCAAGAATCGGGTCCTAGACAGGGCCTACTGGGAAAAGCCCACAAGAAAGAATTTAAAAAGCCACAGCAGCCTGACTGTGATTTCTCAGCCTACAATCTGTGTGACATTCTACAGATGCTCTATCCATCAGGATGTGACATGGTGTTAGAAGTAAATGTCACATATCAGAGCAATGTTTGGGCCAAAGAGCAAGAGAAGTGATCTAAATGACAAAGTTTGATGCTGACTTTAGTTAACATGCGCCCAAAGTCATTCTTCCTCTAACTGTACAGCATAACATGGCAATTACCAAACTTCTAAAACTAAGTGGGCCCTACGACCCAGAAGGCTGAGATAATAGATATATTTTGGTTGGATCCAAGCAGTCTGCTGAGCTCTCCAAGTCAGTTCAGCAGTAGTAGCTCAGTTGTTGCTTTGTTTCCCAGGAAGTCTGGGGATCACTCAAAACTACCAGCACCATCCAGTGATACTCTCCCTGAGTAAGAGCCTTGAGGACTGTCAATGGCAAGAAATATTGCTGAGCAGGATGCATGTCCTTCGGGCAACCAGTCACAGGGATGAAGGACAAAAGTAAAATGTCACAGGACTTCTCAAATGCTCTGTTGCCAGCTGTCAGAAATGTGGAACCAAAACTCATTTCCTAATAAATGTTTTCATTTCCTTTGTACATGACAAAAGGTCTAGAAGTGATAAGTGAGACGGGCTTGGGAAGTAGAGGCTTCTGGATGCAAGAAATAGGCAAATGTACTGCACTCATAAGCAGAGCTTCATTGTTAGTTCCAGGAATGATGATGATGGTGATAATAAAAATATCCTACATGGTGCTTTCTCATCCATAATTCATTTTATAGCATCTATATAGGGATATATCTCATTTATGTATTTACTATATACTTATTTTAGAGTAAAAAAAAAAGGCCCAGGTGTACTTAATCAAGGTTAGAGAGCAAGGTCAACGTGTGCCTCTCTTCTCTTCCTGGGGTAAAACTGGAATAATAAAAGGATCTAAGCTTTTCTAAGCATACTATTTTCCAACACATTCTGCTCAAGGATAGGTAGGATAGTGGGACAGTAAAAAGTGGGGCTCTGGGTCCCAATGTGTTTATTACAGTAATTATTCCTCTCACCTGGCCTCTGCAGCAAGCAGCTCATCATAGTGTGAGGATCTCTGGTCATCATCCTGCCGATATCTGATCACCGTGGCTAGACCTTTGCTGACAAGAGCCTCAGCGATGTTTCTGTAACAGAAAAGATAGGTCAGCTGGCAGCAGCAGTGTATATGGGGCACAGTCAACAGAAATAATAACTGTGAGCACCTGGAGGTCTTAATGCATTCTGGCAGACGGAGGGAGAAGCCAAGGATTTCAAGACCAATGAGTCCCTAAGCTAGAAATCCAAATAAAAGATTGAATAACAAATTTCCCTGCCTCAGCATTTTTCTGGTTAGTACAGTCAGACGCTATATCAATCCACACATAAAAACTAGCAGAAAAAATCTGTGAAAAGGCTGCATTAGGCTTGGCTATTTACAGAATGTTATAAACAAGCCACTACCCTCAAGAAAAGTCTGCTCTAAAATATCAGGCGCACAGATAAAAACTAAACACATAAAAGCATGACCTAAATTTCTTCAAATCTCCTTTATAGCCTATACTGTGACTAGAAAATGTCTTGTTCTAGTTTGGCAATGTCTTAAGC
>JAQZBX010105769.1:0-10823 GCA_029593785.1 Cabassous unicinctus
AGGTTTTAGCAAAAGATTGCATCATCCATGGATTCAGGCTTTTCTCCAGAGCATGCTTTCCTGAAAGTGAATCTCTTAATTTTAGCATCTTTTGCTCTCTGGGGGGGCCTAAGAGATTTAAGTCATCAAATCCTGTTTCCTTTTTGTTTAATCATTCTTCCTTTATTCTCTTCTTTTGCATTTTTGCTATAAGCAACAGGGAGAAACCAAGCAGTATCTTCAACACTTTTCTTGAAAATCTCCTTAGCTATTTATCCGAGTTCAGTGCTTAAGGTTTTGCTTTCCACAAAACTGCAGGAGATAGTTGTGCTAAGCTTTCTGACACTGCATAACAAAGATTCCCCTTTCTCCAGTTTCCTTCTGAGTCCTCATCAGTAGCATCATTAAAAGTCCAGATTTCTACTAAAAGTCTGTTCAAGGCAACTTAGGCATTCTCTAAGGTGATAAGGCTTTTACTATCACACTCCTAAAAATTCCTCCAGCCTCTGCCCAGTTCCAAAGCCACTCCTACATTTTAGGTGTTTAATACAGGAGTGCCCTGCTTCAAGTGCCAAAATCCATTTCAGTTTTATATTGCAGGGTAACAAATTACCACAACCCTAATGTCTTGAACAAATATCTATTTATTATCTCACAGTTTCTGTGGTCAGAAGTCTGGGCTTGTGTTAGCTGGGTTCTCTGCCCAGGGACTCACAAGACATAAATCAAGGTATTGGCTGGGCTGTATTCTTATTTGGAATCTTGACTAGGGAAGAATTGAATTCAAAGTTCATTCAGATTGTTTGCAGAACTGAGGCCCCTGTTTTCTTGCTGGCTGTCAGTTGGGGTTGCTTTCAGCCTTTAGAGGCTGCTCTCAGTCCCTAGCTGTAGCTGTTAGCCAATTTAATGTAATTATGAATTCCAAAAATATAATTGGATCACGCTTGTAAACTGATCTGTTAATCTGGGCATGATTAAGTTATGATTAGGGCGTTGACTGGGCCACAACAGTGGGGCATTGAGCCCCACCCCTTGGTGGGTGGGGAATCAAATATAAAAGGCATGGCAAGAACAGAGTTGAAGCGGTTTTTGAAAAACAGTTTTGATGTTGGAAAGAAGGCCCCAGGAGAAGAGAAGCGAGCCGTTCGCCTGATTGTCTACAGCTGACCTTGTGGAGGAAACAGGAGCTAAGCCTAGAGAGAAACGCAGCCCTGGGAAGAGAGGAACCCGAGAAGCCTGAACCCTGGCAAACGTCAGCAGCTGTCTTGCTCTAACACGTGGCAATGGACTGTGGTGAGAGAAGAAACTTAACGCTTTATGGCCTGGTATCTGTGGACTTCTCCCCCAAATAAATACCCTTTATAAAGACGAACCCATTTTTGGTATTTCACATTAGTATCCCTTTTTGCTGACTAATACACTAGCTATGTGGTCTTCTCATTACATGACAGCTAACTTCTTCAAAGCCAGTAGGAAAATCTCCTTTTTCAAAGAGTTTACTTAATTAAGTCAGACCCACCCAGGATAATCTCTCTTATGGTTAACTCAAAGTCAACTGATCAGGGACCTTAAGTACATCTGCAAAATTCCTTTACCTTTGCCATATAATGCAACTTAATCATGGAAATGATATTTCATCACCTCAATAGGTTATTCCTGCACTCGAGGGGAGAGGATTATAGCAGTGCATATGTTAGATGATGGGAATCTTGGGAGTCATCTTCAAATCTGCTAACATTGTTCCCTAGAAGTAGACTCTGAAACACAGATTCCCATGCAGGAAATTCATTAGTGAGTGCCATCAAGATAAATAATTGTGGCTGGAAGGAAGGAAGCAGCAAAAGAGCAGAGGAAGAAGTTGGGCTATGGTATAATCACAAAAAGACCTTAACCAAATCAATGGGGTACTAAGAAGCTGGGATGGTCCTTTGGAGTTGTGCTGAGTTGGGGGAAGAGACTGAGCTTTTATACCCTCTCCTTGGCTTGTCAGTGGACATGAGTTGTCCTGGGATGCTGATTACTTCTGAGAATTGTTAGTCTACAATCTTCAGAAAAGCTGAGGGGTTAAGTCTTCAGTTTTAATAGGGAGATCTGGGCTGTGCAATGCAGCATCCATAGCACTCTTACTTGTTTGTCTTCATAACACTTATCACCTTATAATCTTATATCTTGATTCATTTATTTACTATTTTATTTAATTTTCACTGCCTTCACTAGAACATAGCCTCAGTGAGAGCAGGGTCCTTGCCTATCTTGTACTGCTGTAACTCCAGACCCTACAATAGCGACTGTCACTTAGTAAGTGTTCAATAAATATTTTTTGATTGCATGAATGAATTGACTTTCCATAGTCTATTCCAAAATTTATTAGAAATCTCTGGTCTTTGGGGATTAATCATTTTATATCTTTCATTTCACTGGGATCATGAAAATGCAGGAAAATGTCTTGATTTGGAAGCCTCCTCACAACCCTTTCTAGATCTCTGTTGTGCTGTCACCAAACTGCTCGTTGTTTCTGTGACCTTCATGGACTATTTTTCCTGCCTCCCATCACCTGCTAAGTCCACCCCCAAGGAGTGAATTCTCCCCAGGGTGCCCATTTCGTTTATAGATCCAGGCTCCTTCTAACCGTTAAAGATCTTGTCACAACATCGCAATTTTGTACCTAATTTCTATAAATGAATCCTTGTCTTTTTTTTATTTTTTTATTTAACCAGGACCTAATACCTTGCTTGGAAAACCTCCCTGGAGTCCCAATTGCTCTAACTTGATTAACAAAAATATTAACCTGAATAATTTGACAATGCTTGTTATCACTTATTGAATATCAACTATACCAGGCCCTATGCTAAATGATTTCTGACATCATTTTTAGTTCTCACAACAGTCCCTCAAAGGAATGGTCATCATCCCCATATTACTGATAAGGAAGGATGGCCTGGAGGCTTGCGTTTAACATGACTTCTCCAAGTTAAGCAGGTAGGAGGTGCTGGTGCTTCAAATCCAGATTTAATTGACTCTGACACCCATGGTCTTATTCATGATGCCCTTCTGCCTGTACAATCCTGCAAGAGTCTGATTGTCAATTGCTTTTCCTGCCTTCTCAGAAACAAGCTCTTCTCCTGACCATTTTATGCTCCTCAGTGATCAGATGCTCAGCTATAGCTGAGCACTGTTCCTCCTCACCTTGGAGAGAAAGGATTGGATCTGGTTAACAAGACCAAACCCCTCTAGCCCCATACAAAAGAAAGAGCTGTTCTTTAGGAATATAATCATTATGAAATGAGCTAGAGTTCTTTATTGAGAAGTCATGAGTGGTTGAAAGTTCAGGAAGATCTACTTTTTTATTATATGTTCTTCTGTTGAGGCAGTATTGCTCCCTCTTTATATCTGAATCTGAGTTATCACAGTACTTTGTATCCAAGTCCATGTTTTCCTGTAATTATTTTCAATGTTTTATTAGTCAGCCAAAGGGGTGCTGATGTAAAGTACCAGAAATCTGTTGGCTTTTATAAAGGGTATTTATTTGGGGTAGAAGCTTATAGTCACAAGGCCCTAAAGAGTTCAACTCAAAGTACCATAAGAAGAACTTTCTCATCCAAAGTCTGTTGCCATGTGTTGACACAAGATGGCAGGCGACTTCTGTGAAGGTTCAGCCTTCCTCTTTCCTCTTAAGGCTCCATGGTCCCAGCTCCTTCTGATCTCAGCTGTAGGCTGGCATAAGCCTCATCTTTCTTCCCAGGCCTCATCTCTTTCCTGACTCAGTTGCTTTTCTCTCTCCATAAGGCCAGCTGTAAACTATCAGGCGAATGGCTCGGCTTCTCCCCAGGGCTCCAGCATCAAAACTAAGCTCTCTCCTCTGCCGTGTCTTTTTCTGTGTTCTTCTGTGTATATTCTCTGTGTGTCTACTTCTGTGTGAGAGTCTGTTTTATCACCACCAAGGGGGTGGGACTCATCCCTGCATACCTTAATGACGTGGTCAAATCAAAGCCCTAATCTTAGCATAATTTAATCAAAGACATCTCAACTGAATCTAATACAATTAAAGTATATCACCTCCAGAGGAACAGAACAGTTTACAAACATAATCAATTATCTTTTTTAGAATTCATAAATAATATCAAACTGCTACAAATGTTGACCCAAGATCTCAGGCATTTGGTAGAAATGGAAGTATTCTAAGCTTCTCTTATTAGTGAATTGAAACAAACAGTAGAGTTGGTCAGCAATAGATGTTAGGAGAACTTTTTAAGAGAGCAGAAATTTAACATATAAATTGGACCATGGAAAATTAATCTTTTAGAAAATAAAAACAAATGGAGACTAACATCTAAATAGCCTCCCTTCCATGACCAACCCCCATGTACTAGAAGCACATATTAGTAAGAGCATTATTTGTTAACTTTGCTTGGTGTTGTTGCTTCAGAGCTACAGCAATATTACCAACATACTGCAGAAACTCACTGATCTAAGTAGTTTAATCTATTGGTTTTCTTTATCATAGGTAGTTGCAAGGCAGTGACATTTTTCTTTCCTGAGATGAGGGGTATCTTAGTAAATTGTGTAGAATGTAAGCTCCAGTGGGTTTGCTGTGGCCCAACTATTATTTATGAAAATCTCAGCTATTTTACAAATAACCATTGTCTTTCTTTCCTTTAAAAGTCAGAAAACATTCTTTGAAAGGTTATGAGAGATTTAATGTGAAATATTCAAATGCAATTCCATGATTTCTTTTCCAGTATACTTTTACATTTGAGCTAATTCTTTAACAGAAGAAATAACTAAAATAAAACTGAAAGACACAGTTTAGGGCCGGTCTTCATTCCTACAGTAAATTAATGTGATCAACTTGGGGAAATAGTCAATGTCCCTATCTGTAGTTTTACCTTAAGAAGAACAAGAACAGTTAAGTGGACACTTAACTTTGTAAGTAAACGTGATCAGCTATTCAGATTCTAGTGGCCTTTTGCTTTTTGTGTGAGTATGCTTTCTTGCAGTGTGGAACATGATGCTCAACATATTTTCTTTAAAGTGTCAATCTTCTTTTTCTTAGTTGTTTAACATCATTGCATAAAGATTAATTCTCATGAACTAATAAGAACTTATTTTGCAATTAAATAAAAAATAAAAAGATCCAAGAAACTACTAGCAGTTAGCTAGAAAACATAAGATGTAAATGAGATATGTGATGTAAATGAAATGAATGTGGTGGTGGCTTGGATCTGAATAATGGAAACTGATTTTTGGTGCTGTTTTGGCAAGTACTCAAGCTGGTGCAAACATTGCTTGAAAATTTAGTAAAAGTTAAAAAGGCAACTCAAGGAGGAGATACGTAGGAAACTTAGAGTTCTCTATTGGCAATGTTATCTGAAAATAATCTGAAAACCTGAGTAAGAATTTCCATGTTCTTGGTTTGGAGATTTAAACATTGTTCAACATAGATTTTTCAAATGTTTAATTTGTGCAGGCTTGCTCTATTTCTACATCATCCAATAAATCAAAAGTTCATATTTTTTAGAAAAAAATGTTCTAATAAATGAAGTGGCTATTTTCTCTTTTGGTTTCAGGGTCTGCAGATTTTCGTCACATGCATATGTGTTTTTTTTGGAAAGCATATTAATAAGTTCAGGCCTATGAGGAAGGTTGTCATGCGACCACCCATGACCCTGGAAATGAAATGTGCAAATTATAAATGCCTGAGCAGTTCTGGGGAGGTGGTAAGAACAGAGAACATTTTATAGAAGATCTCATGTTTATTTCATTTGATGTTTTTTATTGAGTGTTTATTGAACAATCCAAACTGTGTTCAAATTTCTGCCTGAATTCAGTTGTACACCTATAAACTTCATGGAGCTATTACTAAATCTGGACTTATCCCCCTTGGAGATCAGTTCCCATGGTTCTCCAAGTGTATCTTGTGGTGGCTAACAGGTCAATGTTTAAATGATCCCTTTGGGAGAGTATCAGCCCAAATGCCTGAAGTCCAACTATCTTTGGGGCACCACAAGACATTTGTTTGTGACAACCATGCAAAAGTTTATGCGAGACTGGACCCCCATATCTATGACAGACTTAGTACTCTTTTGATTTAAACAGCAGAGGACATTTTGTAACAAAAAATATTTCTGTCAATATAACTGACCATTTAACTGACACATCTGCATGGTTGTAGTTCATATGCCAGGTTGTGACCACAGAAATCCATACTCTTGTTTCCCCATAGGGCTCCCCCCGCCCCCACAAGGCGGGGACACAGTCTGGGCTCAGTCACAGCCCAGAAAGAAGAGTAAGCCTGGTTGTAAATTTGATGATGGCTAGTACTTTATCTTCTAGTAGCAGCTTATTTCTTCATTAATAATTGCTGTGGTATAAACGGCCAAAGGAGCTTCACATGATATGCCTCAGATTCAGAAGGCCAAGTGTAGTAGACTTAAGCAAGCTGCTCTTTTGGAACTTTGATTTATATTTGAGCAACGTTTTTATTGTTCTTGTGAAGGAATAAACCCTAAAAGTTTTTTTTAAACTGATAAAGGTAAGTCTGAATTCTAAATCTATGTTACTGGCTAAGGCTTTGTTGACAAGCAAAATTAGTTTTTTGAGGAGAAAGTAGCTAAAGGACACTATTTGGGGTTATTAAAAATTGAATTATATATGAAGTGATTCACCTTGGAATCAAACTTTATTCCCAAGTCATCCAGACAAGTATCTAAAATTGCCAAAGAAACATGATGATACAAGTTCTTGGAGAGTGTCATTTGGAAAACTAACAGATAAATGAAAAGAAATCAGGAATTTAGAGCAGCAATAAGGGTATCAATATACTTTAGGTTGAGTAGACTTTTACCAGGAATTTTCACTAGACAGAAGCCAGAGCTAAGAAAGAGCCCTGTTACCGGGTAGTATGGTCTCATAAAAAACTGGCTGACAAGAAAGCAGGACACTGTATTAAGAAGTCCCCAATGTCCTCCAAGAACCTCAATAATCTGGTAATAGAAGTATTTTCAGGACTTAAGGCAAATATAGGGTCTGCGAATCATTCTTATATGGTTTCTTATAGACATTGATTTCTAAGCCAATTGCTCATACATTCATTCATTTATTTCTTCATTTATTAAATGTCTATTTTGTTTTGGAGACCCTGACAGGCATTAGTGATCAAAGTCCTTGCAAGCACTGTAGTCATGAAATAGTCACATTTCCATCACCCCAAAAGCTCCTTAGTTCCTCTTTACAATCAGTCTCCCACCCCCCGCCCCCCAACACTGTCCACCCTTGGCCTTTGGCTGTCACTGATCAACTTTCTGCCTCCGTAGTTTTGCCTATCATAGAGTTTTGTATAAGCCGAATCATATAATATGTTCTATGTCTGGCTTTTTCAATTAGCATAATTTCAAAAATAATTTCATTGCATGTATCAGTAGTTTTCCCTATTTATAGCACAGTAGTAGTCCAATGGATATACCAAATTTGTTTACTCATTTACTAGTTGATGGATAGTAGTGTTGCTTTCAGATTGGGGCTATAATGAGTAAAGCTGCTATAAATATTCACAAATAGGTCTTTGCATGAACATATGTTTTCATTTCTCTTAGGTAAATACCTAGGAGTAAGAATACTAGGAATTATGATGTGTTTAATTTTGTGAGAAACAAGCAAAATGTTTTCTAAAGTGGCATTACTGCTTTTCATTTCCACGGGTAATATATGAGAATTCCTGATTCTTGCCAACACTTGCTATTGTCACATCTGTGGATGTATATTGGTATCTTGTTTTAATTTATATTTTCATGATGACTAATGATGTTGACATTTTTTACCCTGTGCTTATTTCCATTTTGATATCTTCTTTGTGGCAGTGCTCTTTCAAAGATTTTGCTTATTTTTTAATTTATTTTTAGTCAGGTTGTGTGTCTTCTCTTTACTGAGTTGTAAGAGTTTTTTACGTATTCTGGAAAAAAGTCTTTCATCAGATATATGTTTTGCAAATATTTTCTCCTACTTTATGGTTTGACTTTTCACTTAATGGTGTTTTTTGAAGAGAAAATGTTTTTAATTTTGATGAAGTCCAATGCATCGATTTTTTTGTTCATACTTTTTGTATCCTATGAAATAACTTTTTTTTCCTAACTCAAGTACAGAAAGATTTTCTCTTATGTTATATTTTAGAAATTTTATTGTTTTCTTCTTTCATTTAGGCCAATCATCCATTTCTAGGGAATTTTTTAAAATTTGATTTGAGGCATGGATTTGGGTTCTATTTTTCTCTTTGCTCTATTTATTTATCTCTACCAATACTACACTGCCTTGATTATTGAAGTTTTAAATTAAGTCTTGAAATCAGGTAGTATGACTCCTGTAATTTTGTTCTTTTCAAAATTGTTTTGGCAATTCTAGGTCCTTTGATTTTCTGTATACATTTTAGAATAAGCTTGTTGATTTCTACAAAAAGCCTGCTGAGATGTTTATTGAAATTGTATTGAATCTATAGTTCAATTTGGGAAGAACTGACATCTTCCAATCCATCAACATGGTATCACTCTCCAATTATTAAAGTCTTTTAAATTTCTCTCAGCAATGCTTTAGTTTTCAGTGTATATCTCTTGCATATATTTTATTAAATTTATCCCTAATTGTTTCATACTTTTTAATCTATTGTAATGCAGTGTTTTTGTAAATTTTAATTTCTAATTATTTGCTGCTAGTGTAAAGAAATACAATTGATTTTTGTATATTAATTTTGTGTCCTGAGAACTTGCTCAGGTCACTTATTCATTGTTTTCTGAGGACTTTCTACATAGACTGTCATATCATTTGTGAAAAAAAGAGTTTTACTTTTTTATTTTCAATGTTCTCTCACTTTTCCTTGCTTTAATGCACTATCTAGGACCTTCAGTACAATGCTGAATATAAGCACTGGGAATGAATATACTTCCCCTGCTCCTGATTATAGGATACAAGAATTCAGTCTTTCACCATCAAGTATGATGCTATCTATAGTTGTTTTTGCAGATGTGCTTTATCGGGTGGAGGAAATTCCCTTCTATTTGTAAAATGTTGAGGATTTTATCATGACAGGGTGTAGGATTTTGTCAAATGCTTTTATTGCAACTATTGATATGATTGTGTTGTTTTTATTTTTCAGTCGGCTAATATTTTGAATTACTTTAGTTGATTTTTGAGTGTTTAACCAACCTTACATTCTTGAGATCAGCTTCGCTGTGTCATGATGGATTTTTGTAACTATGTTCATGAAATATGTTGTTCTGCAGTTTTCTTATGTCTGGTTTTGATATTAGGTATTTGATAGTGGAGTCATCAAAATATGTTGGCAAGTAGTCCCTCCTCTTCTGTTTTCTAGACAGTTTGTATAGAATTTTTATTATTTCTTCCATAAATAATTGGTAGAATTTACCAGTGAAGCCATCTAGACCCAGATATGTCTCTGTGGAAATGGATTTAACCATAAACTGTTAAAATGCATAAAAAAACTATTCAGTTAAACTGTTTAATCTTGAATGAGTTTTGGTAGTTTGTTGTTTTACAAAGAATCTATCCATTCTTCTAAGTTGTTCAATTTATTTGCTTTCTCTTGTCTGAAAATGTCTTTATTTTCCCTTTGTTTTGAAGCATAGTTTTCTGGGTAAAGAATTTAGGTTGACAGATTTTTGTTTTTCTTTTCTCTTTTTGGTGCTATAAAATATCTGGCTTGCAAAGTTTCTGATGAGAAACAAGCTGTCGTTCTTACCTTTCCTTTACTATACATAATCACAATGTATCTTTAGTCTCTGGCTGCTTTTATAATTTTCTCTTCATCACTGGTTTTGAACAACTTGATTGTGATGTGTCTCGGTGTAGTTTTCTTCATGTTTCTTATGTGGGTTTATAGTTTTCTATGGGTTTTGAACAAATTTTTAAAAAATAGCTATTATTTTCTTTATGGAATTTGGAATTGATTATATTGTCTCCTGAGGGTTTAACTAAATCCCCATGATTTTTGTCCATGTTTCATAATCAACCTTCCTCATACTTGCCATGTCTGTCAGGGCTCTCTAGATCTCTCCTGAGCAGGTAAATTCTTAACCTACCTGTAACTGGCTCTGTGTATACTCTGGGATGTGGCTTCCTTGGCCCTTCTACAGATGTTTTGCATATGCATATCTTTTTTCTACTAATTGCCCCTTTCCCATGCTCATACACAAGACTCAACTCAAATGCCACCGCCTCAGAAGGCCTTCTCGGACTACTCTATCGAATATTAAACCCTCCCAAGCATTGCCATGTTTATATTTTTCAAAACACTCCTTGATCTCTAAATCATCTTATTTATGTATTTGCTTCTTATCTATTGGTCTCACTAGAATGTAAGTTTCATGAGGATAAGGACTTTATTTTGTTTACTTCATAATCTCTAATACCTAGGACAGTTCTTAGCACATAGTAAACATTCCATAAATATTTTTTGATGAATCCTCAGGCTGACAGTCAGAATGCACCACAATTTGGTGCTCCTTAATTTCTCTGGTTGTACCCCTGGGTTCCCTTCAAGCTTATCTTCTTATTGCATCTTACTATGAATCATGATTTTGAAGCTTTGTGTATGCTCTTTCTTTTTCTTCCTCCATGCAGAAATTATACTTATCCTTCAAGGCCTGATTCAGATTTTTTCCTCTCCATGAAACTTTCTATGAAGGTCATACTGTTTTTCTTTTCTTCTTCCTGTAAACTTTAGCCATATAAATCGACTGTATGACAGTTTAATGGTTTATTTTTGCATTTCTTTATTCTCTAATTATTTCATGGTTTAGTTCTGTTTCCCAAACAGAATTATAAGCTCCTCAAAGTTG
>JAQZBX010105770.1:0-10810 GCA_029593785.1 Cabassous unicinctus
ATTCCCGGGGTCTCCTGGTGAAGGCAAGCCAGCCCACGCGGCGCAGTGAGCTGATGCAGCACGACGACCCAACAAAGGGAGACAAGCAGACACAGAAAAACACACAGCAAATGGACACAGCAAGCACAAGCAGCAGGGGGGGGATAAATAAATAAAATCTTTAAAATAAAAAAACAAAACAAAACAAAAAACTGCTTCTCAAAAACTGCTTCAACTCTGTTCTTTGCCTTGCCTTTTATATTCAATTCCCCACCCACCGAGGGGTTGGGCTCAACGCCCTACTGACGTGTCCCAGTCAACGCCCTAATCATAACTTAATCATGCCCAGATTAACAGATCAGTTTACAAGCATGATCCAATTATATTTTTGGAATTCATAATTACATCAAACTGCCCAACTGCAACAGGGCTCTTAACAAGGGGTCAATGAGCTTGAATTGAAGTTCAAAAAACATTATTCTTGTGGGGATATGTTGGTGCAGGTGTGATATATTTATTAAATAATACACAGTATAGTGTGGACTTAGTAAGGGGTCTGTGGTTTTCACCTCACTGGCAAAGGGGTCTGTGGAACAAAAAAGGTTAAGAACCCCTGCCCTAGCCCCTTTACTTTGAGGCATTCTGTTCTAATAGGCCATCAACAGCCTCATTATTGCTGACCTGCTTAGACGATCACCCATCGCAGAGGTGATTCTGGTCCACTGTTGGCATTACTGGGGACAACAAAAGATATGTCTGGTGGTGAAAGCTCTAACTGAACTTAGTTCCACCTTTCGCTATGGGAAGCCTGCCCCTAGAACTGGCATCATCAAACCTTAGTTTCCTTTCTGCATTAGAGAGAAAATATCATGGAATACATGATGGGAGTTTTAGAAGTGGAACTTAGAGATCAGCCATCAATTCAGGTATACCCTGGTCATTGTATAAATGAGGGCAGGAGGGAAGCATGTTGCGTAAAGTGACCCAGTGAATGAGCACTGAAACTATTGTCCTGTTTCCTCAACTGTGACAATACGTCTTTTGTTTAGCTTTTGTTTCCAGTGTACTTAGGTATTCAGTTTAATGTCAGGAGATCTTTTTAGTTCCCTTAGCTATTTTCAAGGGAATTATTTAAGCTCACTGTATTACTTAAATGTAAATAACCATCATTTACAGTAAGTTTGTTTTGGAGTTATGAATCTTGAAAATTGAGAAATGAATTTACATCTGATGTTATGAATTCAGGTGAGATATCATAGGTAGATTGTAAAATGCTGACTTCTGCATCCAGGATGATGGAGTTAGATATATTTCCCTATTTTTCCCATTAGGAATAATTTAAAAACCTGGACATTATATCGAAAACAAACATAAGACCCTGAAACGTTGAGAGAAGAAAGAAGACTGGTTATGGACCTTGGGAACTGAGGAATGATACGGTTGTGAGTTCACTGGGTTTTCTTTTTGCCTCATATATTCCCAGACTTGGAGCTGGAGAAGCTGGCTACCTGGAAATGCCTGCAGGTGCAGACAAAAGAAACCCCAGTGAGAGCCTGTTCTCTGTAGCCAGAGGGCCAGGAAAGGGACAGCCTAGTAAGACAGAAAACTTTTAGACAATAACTGTTTTATTCCTTATAAATACCACAGGAAAAAAAAAAGAACTGTAGCCCCCACCCCCACTCATGCCCATAGAGGCTGAAGAGGGGGCCTAGATTCCAGTTAGGTGGCACAACACCCTCACCGGGTAGTGTCAGAGGAGGCCAAGTAGGAATCTGGGACTTTCATCTCTGATGACCAGTAATGAGCCCTACCTCTCTACCTTCACTTGTGGTGTCAGTGGAGACCATGTGGGGAGCCGGAACTTCCATACCCGCCCTGCAGAAAAAAGGTACCCCTCCCTTTCCCTGCTGGGGTGGTATCAGAGGAGGCCTGGTGGAGAGTCAAAACTTTTATCATTGCCCAGTGGCAGCAAGGCTACTTTTGGAATCAGAGGAGACCGCATGGGGAGCCAGAAATAACAACACCCACCCAGCAGCAAAGAGTCCCCTCCACCAGTGTCAGCAGGGCCAAATGGGGAATATAGACTTATACCTTCACTTGGCAGAGGTTATGCCAGGGTGGTGTCAGAGAAAGCCAGCTGAAACAGAAGGTTTGGAGTCTCAGAACACAATACAGAAATGTCCAGGTTTCAATAAAAAAATTACTTATCACACAAAGAACCAGGCAGATCTCAAACCAAATGAAAAAAGGAAAAATGCAATGAATAGATGCCAACAGCAAGATGACAGATGTTAGAATTATCTGCCAAAGATTTTAAAGCAGCCATGATAAAAAAAAAAATGCTTCTATGAGCAATTTCCAACATGCTAGAAACAAATGGGAAAAAAAATAAAGTCTCAATTAAAAAATAGGAAGTCCAGTGAAGAAATAGAAATTATTAAGAAGAACCAAATGGGAATTTTAGAACTGAAAAATACAGTAACCAAATATAAAGCTCTGTGGATGGGCTCCACAGCTGAATGGAGGGGACAGAGGAAAGAATCAATGAACTAGAAGCATGAACAATAGAAATTACCCAATCTGAACAACAGAAAGAAAATAGACTTGGGGGTGGGGGAGGAAGATAGAACCTCAGGAACCTATGGGATTATAACATAAGACCTAACATTTGCATTATCAGAGTGCCAGAAGGAGAGGAAAAAAGGCAGGACTGAAAAAGTACTTGAAGAGGGGAGCAGATGTAGCTCAATGGTTGAGTGCCTGCTTCCCATGTACAAGGTTCAATCCCTGGTACCTCCTTAAAAAAAAAAAAAAAAAAAGACTTGAAGAAATGATGGCCAAGTTTCCAAATTTGGCAAGAGACATAGAAACCTACAGATTCAAGAAGTTGAGTGAACCCCATAGAGAATAAACCCAAAGAAATCCACACCAGGACACATCATAACTAAACTTCTGAAAATTCAAGACAAAAAAATTCTTGAAAACTGCCAGAGAAAAACAGCACTTTACCTTTAAGGGGAAAACAGCTAGAATGACAGTGGATGTCATTTCAAAAACCACAGAGACCAGAAAGAAATGACATAATATTGTTCAGGTGCTGAAAGAAAAGAACTTTCAACCCTGTATCCCATACTCAGTGAAAATATTCTCCAGGCATGAAGGGCACATAAAGACATTCTCAGATGAAGTAAAATTAAGAAAATTTGTCACCTACCTAAAAGGAATAGATAAAATTCTCTAAAAAGAAGATAAATGATCAAAGGATGAATCTCAATTACATCAAGAGTAGAGAAAGAATATGGTAAGCAAAAATATGGGCAAAAACAATAGATTTGACTTACTCTCTCCGAAATTCTGTTCCAAATTATATTCTTTAAATTGTGTTTGACAATTGCAAAAAGCTACAAAACTGTCTGATATATGTAGAGAAAATATTTAAGGCAATTACATTATAAATAGGGAATAGTAAAAGGACATAAAGAGAAGCAAGTTTATATTTCACTTGAACTGACAAAATGATGATACCAGTAAAGTGTGATAATTTTTTAATATCTATAAGTTCATACCTCCCAATCATTTGAAAGCGATACAAAGAAATACACTCCAAAACACTATGGATAAATCCAAATGGAATTCTAAAAAAGTGTTCAACTAACCCACAGGAAGGCAGGACAAAAAAATACAAACCCAGAGAAATGAAAAACAGAATAAACAGAAAACCAAAAAATAAATTGGTAGTCGTAAACTCTAAAATATCAATAATTACTGAAGGGGACGGAGAAGGGATGAATTGAAGGAAGAATGGCTTCAAGGGTATAGCCACGGAAGCAACAGTCTGGACTAAAAATATCTCATCGGGCTAAGATAGCACATCCACCCATGTGTGTGGAAAGGGGCCCTGCAAGTGGAGGGGGCAGGCCATCTGCCCTGGCGCTTAGAGGTGGTGGACCTTGCACCCTATTGTTCAGGGAGAGATGCCAGCCCGGTGGTTGGAGATAGTGGGGCCTGTGTCCAGGTATTTGAGGAGAGCCTGGCCACCATCCCAGTGCTCAGAAAGGTGGGGTCTGTGTCCAGGTATTCAAGGAGAGCCCAGCCACCATCTCAATGCTCAGAAAGGTGGGGCCTGTGTCCAAGCATTTGAGGAGAGCCCAGCCACCATCCCAGTGCTCAGAGAGGTGGGGCCTGTGTCCAGGTATTCGAGGAGAGCCCAGCCACTATCCCAATGCTCAGAGAGGTGGGGCCTGTGTCCAGGTATTCAAGGAGAGCCTGGCCACCATCCCAATGCTCAGAGAGGTGGGGCCTGTGTCCAGGCATTTGAGGAGAGCCCAGCCACCATCTCAATGCTCAGAGAGGTGGGGCCTGTGTCCAGGTATTCGAGGAGAACATGGCCACCATCCCGGTGCTCAGAGAGGTGGAGCCTGTGTCCAGGTATTCAAGGAGAGCCTGGCCACCATCTCAATGCTCAGAGAGGTGGGGCCTGTGTCCAGGTATTTGAGGAGAGCCTGGCCACCATCCCGGTGCTCAGAGAGGTGGGGCCTGTGTCCAGGTATTCAAGGAGAGCCTGGCCACCATCTCAATGCTCAGAAAGGTGGGGCCTGTGTCCAGGTATTCGAGGAGAACATGGCCACCATCCCAGTGCTCAGAGAGGTGGGGCCTATGCCTCAGTGTTCGGGAAAGCATGGCCTCTTTGCAAGCTCTTGGCAGGTGAGGTTGCCCCTGCATCAGAAGCCTGGAAGACAAAGCATCAAGCCAGATATCTCTCAGAGATCTGACAGATCTCTGAAATCTAACGGAGTTTGCCCTGCTGGGTTTTGGGCTCATTTAGGATCCATGACCCATATTTCCCTTCCAATTTGTCCTTTCTGGAATGGGAATGTTTATTCTATGCCTGTCCCTCCATTGTACATTGGAAGCAGATAACTTGTTTCTAGGTTTCATAGACCTATCAGAGTAATTTTGCCTCAAAGTAAATCACAACCATAACTGATTCTGATTAGATTTTGCACTTAGCATTATTCTAAAATGGCTTAAGACTTTTGGGATGCCATGACGGAATGAATGTGCTTTGCAAGCGGGAAGAACATGTCTTTTTGGTGTTTGGAAATCTAATCATGTCCCCCACAAAATGCATGTTCAGGTCCTAAGCCCTGGTCCTCCTGTGTGAACCCATTTGTAAACAGAACCTTTAAAGATGTTTTTAGTTAAGGTGTGCCCAAACTGAATGAGGGTGGACCTTAGTCCAATATGACCAAAGTCCTTAGTGGCAAAGGAAATTGGACATGGAAGGAGGAGATGCCAGTGGGAGCATCCAGAAGCTGGAAGAGAAATGAGAAGACGCTGCCATGTGCATTGTCATGTGACTGAAAAACCGAGGAACCCCAAAGATTGCTGGCCAACCAGAAGTTACCAGCCCTGGAAGGAAACAAGCTTTCTGGCTTCTAAACCTGTGAGTCCATAAATACCTGTTGTTAAGCTTAGCCATGGTATAGCATCTATATGGTTATTATATAACCCACAGAAGTTGAGAAACTAAAACAATTACATTAAATGTAAATGGTTTTAAATATGCCAGTTACAGACACAGAGTGGGTAAAAAGACAGGACTCAACTATACACTGTCTACAAAAAAGTCACTTCAAATATAATGATATAGGCAGGTTGAAAGTAAAAGTAGAGAGAAAGGTATATCATGTAAAAATTAATTTTAAAAAAACAGGAGTGGCTATATTAATGTCAGATAAAGTAGACTTCAGAGCCAAGATAATTACCAGAGATACAGGGGGGAAATTCATAATGTAGAAGGCTCGAACCACCAAGAAGACATAGCAATGCTAAACGTGTATGTGCCAAACAATAGAGCTTGAAAGTATGTGCAGCAAAAAATGATAGACCTAAGAGGAGAAAGACAAATCCACAATTAGTTATAGAAACTTCAACAACCTCTCCCACAATTGTTTGAACAACTGGTCAGAAAATCAGCAAGGGTAAAGAAGAATTCAGCAACACCATCAACCAACAGGATCTAGTTGACATTTATAGAGCTCTCCACCTAACAACAGTAGAATAAACATGATATTCAAATGTCCACGTTACATATACTGAGATATACCGTATCTTGGGCCATAAAACAAGCCAAAACACTTTTTTTTAAGACTTGAAATCATACAGAATGGGTTGCCTGACCACAGTGGACTCAAACCAGAAATCATTAACAGATATCAGGAAGGTGTTGGCAGACACAGAGCCAGGTGGAGAACTCTGAGTAGGGAACCCAGAAATAGACCCAAACAGAGAGGCCCACTGAACTGTGTTAAATCTAATAATAGCTAGGCAAGTATTTAAACAAGGACAGGGTACTCAGCATCTCTGGAAACTGCTCTAAAAGAAACGACCCTCTGATAAACTAGATTAATCTAGAAGCAGTGGTTTGGGCAAAATTCTCTCAAGCTTTCTGACTTATCTATGCAGCCATCATTGTAAAGTTATTAGCTCAGCATTAAGAATCTTTTAGAGCAGGGCTTGGCTAACTGCAGTCCTGCAGACCAAATATGACCTGCCACCTGGTTTTGAAGACGCAGTTTACATTTGTTCACATATATTCTCGATGGCTGCTTTGGCACTACAAAAGAAGAGTTGACTAGATCTGGCAGAGACTCTGTGGCCTGGAAAGCCAAAACATTTCATATCTGGACCTTTACAGAAAAGTTTTTGTTGTTTTAGAGTCAACGAAATCACTTAACAGACTTCTTCAGTAAATCAGACTACAAAGGTCCCCTGTAGATTCAGGCTTTCACTCTTTGTTACAGAAAATCCCTCCTCATGTGATTCTGTTCTGCTCCTGTTTCCATGCAGGAAATTTACACATTTTTCTATATTCCAAGAAAAATCAGTGGAGAAATCATGAAAATGGGAAAAAATATCCTTATTTTCCTGTCAGAATTAAGCTTAATAGTCAACATAGAGACTTACTGAGGATGTCCAGCAAAAGTGGGAAATACTGACACATGGAGAGGTTTAAGGTGGATATTTCTAGGAAACAGAACAGGAGGACTTAGGAGAGAAGCCGCCAAGATCTAATCTTGTGTAAAGCTACTGCCATATTATAAATAGGTTTATGACCCCATTTGCTGCTACCATGAGTCATTTTTGTAAATAGAATAAGAATTAATTGCTTTATAGACATAAAATACTTCATACAAATTCTGTGAGTGATGTCCCAAGCTCTAGCAGGTTTCAGAGAGCAGAGTAAGTCCTTACGTGGCAATGTCCGCACGTTGTGTGTCCTGCTGTGCACTTCCTGGGAGATCTGAACATCACATTGCTCTAATGCTGCCGGATAATGTGTGGCCTTTCTCCCCCCGGGTTTGAATGTTTGCTGTAGGCTGCAGTTCTTTGTAAATCATACTAAAATGAATGTTTCCTTTTGTTAAACATAGTTTTAGGTACCTAAAATAATGAGTAAAGAGTATGAAGACTGTTGGTTGTATTTTAAGAATAACTTAGGATTTCAGAATTCTCAAGAATTTCCAGAAATTCCCATTTCTCATTCCAAATCCCAAAGATTAGTATCAGTGGGGAATTTGAAACACTAGTCTTGGCTGCAGACCCTTTGAGGGAGGAGCCGGAACCACAGCATGGCAGTGGTGGGGGTCTATGGAGTTGGGTGGCAACGGGAACGAGAGAGAGGCCCCCTGAGCTGACGTGCTCAGGGCCTGAGCGCCCCAGGGGCTCCAGGGAGCACGCGAGACGTGGCGGGATGGCCGGGTCCCTACTGATGTTGACTCTCAGGGGAAGTACACAGTGGCCAGTGCTGAGTACACACCAGGTGTGCTGCGTGGAAACCTGGGGCACACCTAGCAGGGCAGAGGCAGAAGGCGGGCGGTGTGAGTGCAGCGAGTGACAGGGCGCCCCACCCCGCCCAAAACGGCACTCGACTGGGCTCGACGCTCTGGCTTCCTTTTTCAGCCCTTGTGATTTGTATATAATTTTATAAGTTATATATATAGAATGCATATAGCTCTTAAAGTGGTAAACCTGGAGAAAGCCAAAGTAGCCTTTCTTCAGCCATTCTCACACTTGGAGCCCACCCGCCTTGTGGTCTGGCTTCGTTCAGTGCTTTATGGACTTGGTCTCAGTCCCACATTAGCTGGGTCAGATGCACTGTATTATCTCCAGTGTTCAGCTGAAGAAACAGACCCAGCTTGACAGTGGCAGGCAAGAGCCCGCGATTGCCTTCCCCTCCACGCCTTACGCTTGTCCACCATGCTCCAGCCCAGCTTAACTCACTTTGTGCCTCCCATCATCGACTCTGAGATGATAGAGCTGGAAGGGCCTTCAGGGGCTCACGAGTGGCCCATCCGCTGCCTTCCACAGGCCAGATGTTTTTATCCCCATATTCGAGACAAGCTCTCTGAGATGTTAGCATTTTTTAAAAAGATTTATTTTATTTATTTATCTCCACCCTGCCCCCTCGTTGTTTGTGCCCGCTGTCTGCTCTCTGTGTCCATTTGTCGTGTGCTCTCTGTGTCTGCACGTCTTCTCTTTAGGAGAACCGGGAACCGAACCTGGGACCTCCCATGTGGGAGGGAGGTGCTCAGTCGCTTGAGCCTCCTCAGCTTCCTGCTTTGTTGTGTCTCTCATTGTGATTCCTCTTTGTAGCTCCTTGTTGCGTCATCTTGTTGCATCAGCTCGCCACGCCTGCCCATCGCGCCAGCTCGCTGTCTTGCTCGTCTTCTCCAGGAGGCACCAGGAACCAAACCCTGGACCTTCCCATGTAGTAGGTGGGAGCTCAGTTGCTTGAGCCACATCCGCTTCCCTGAGAAGTTAGCATTTTACACAAGTCTGTACAGAGTCAAGGAGTGGAATGTCAAGGAGAAAGTAGAGTCTTGTGACTCTTTCTCTTAAAGCATCTGCTCTTCTCTCGGCTTTTAACTTTCACAGCGTAGCCTGAGGGATCAGCAGGTAGTCTCAGAAGGCCGTCCTTTGTCCCCGCCCTTTCATTGCCAGCTCTTTGCTGGGTGTCCTAGTAAAGCCAGGCGGAGGCTTGCTCTTCCGCACGGATGCTCTGTGCCTCGTTCATCCCGGGCGGTTGAAAGCCGGGCGCCCGGCTCTGGCTCTTCCCCAGCAACAGCCTGGCTGGTCGTCCTCCCAAGACGAGCAGCAGCGGCGTATTTGGGGGTAACATGCTTGTTTGCCAGAACAACTCGGGGCTGTTCCTGATGACTTCTGACTCCAGATGAAAGGTAAGCTCTTCCCACAGGTCAGCATTCCGACACTTTCCTGACCGGGCTTCCGAGGTGGAGGCCAGCGCATTTGGCTCGCCGCTTTTGAGAAGGACAAGGGTGCGAGCGTCCGCAGCGCGCCTCTCTGTCCCCGGACGCTCCTGGGTAGCACTCAGCGGGCGGAAGCCTGCAGGGGGGCGTCACACAGCCCTGCTGTCTGCTCAGGTCTGGCTGCCGGGTGCTCACTTGGCACCAGAGAAATGGAGAAAGGCTCTCATGCTTGAGCCCAAATAAGAAGAGCTTAAACCAGAGCCCAGATCAGACGAGAGCTACAAAACGGCCAGAGGCCTGACAGTTGTGATTTAATAAGGAAAATGAAACCACTAATGAGTCGTTTCTGCTAGGTTTTGGCCACTGCTGACCTCAACTTTCATAGCGATAGTAAATTTTGTTTAGTGGCACTAAGAGAGCTTTTGGTTTCCCTAAATTACGACCAGGGGAGAAATAACCTATTACTTGATAGGCATGTGCTTTTGTAGAGGAGGAGGGTAATTTAGAACCAGGGAATTACATCACAGGAAGAAATGTAAAGGTAGCGAGAGGAGGGTTAGAATGGAGAGAGAAGGAAGGGCGAGTGCCCAGAGGGGCAGCTGGCAGCCAGCCTTAGCTGAACTGCGGTCTCCAGGCCCAGGCAAAGCAGGGCAGCTCGGCACCAACCGTGGGGCCGAGCACACCCGCGTGGCGGGCACCCGGGCCACGGAGCAGAAGCCACTCTGTGCGCCCTTCTGGTCACTGCTTCCCCAGAGCCACGCCAGTCTGGCTTCTAGTGCATAAATTAACCTGCCTCTTTCTGAGCTTAGGTAAGTGGAATCATAAAGTGTCTCCTCTTCCAGTCGGGCTTCTTTTGTTCAGTCGTTTATCCGCATGAGTACACGTGGCTCTGCATGATTGCTTCTCAGTGCCATATACTATCTAATGGATTGATCCAGTCCACTGTCGTCGCGTCTGGGTCGCTTCTCATTTATACCTGGTAAGATACTTCCGCTCTGCACATTCTGTCTTCCGGTGACATGGGGATGCGTTTCTATTGTGTATATAATTTGGGAAAGAGATTGCTGGGTCATTTTGCCGTGTGTGTCTTTGGCTAGAGCAGATACAGCCAGTTTTCCAGACCCGTTGTGCCAGTTTATGCTCTCACCAGCCGTGCGCGAGAGCTCCAGTGATTCCAGGTCCTCGCCAAAGCTTCGTGCTGTCTAGCTTTTGCATTTTAGCAATGCTGGTGATTAGTAGGTCTTTGTACAATAGATGAGAAAACTGAGACACAGATTGCTGCCTCGGAGCCTGTATTTTGCAAGTGGTGCAGCTGGAATTTGGGCCCCATGGCCTGGCCCGGGTCCGTGCTCTCTCCACGGTGCTGTCCTTTCTTCGTTTCCTGAGTGATGGCCTGTGCTCTCCAGCCTTGTCCGTTCCTCCACGGCGGCCTCTGTAGACCCCTGGGCCAAAGATGTTAAGGCAGACTCCAACATTTGCAATTCATTTGTTGAGTCAAATTTCAAATGTCATTTCTGGACCTGGGAAAACTGCACGTTGCCCAGAAATATCACTTTGGC
>JAQZBX010105771.1:0-10814 GCA_029593785.1 Cabassous unicinctus
GAGCCCATCCATGGATCATACTTCTTTGCCAGACACTGTCCCTGCACTTGGGGGACAGTTGCTGCTCTCTTTGAGAATGTGGCAGAACTCTCCAGGATGGGAATTCAGTATTCTCTCATTTATTGAGTGATTCTCCACCTACTGTGATGCTGCCCCATGAACATTTGAACAATTTTATGTACCTTATATGTCTGTTCATTTGAACTTCCTCCCATGCACCCCCCATCCCTCACACCCCCCAACAACGACCTCTCCAACCCCAGTTGTAACCCCTCTGTGATCCAAAGCTTCTTTAAAGATGAACGCAATACAATAGCCAAATACAATTAATACAAAAATGAAATAATAATGTTAAGTTTAAATGTAAGAGATAAAATACATGAAAACTTAAAATAAACTAAAAATTAAATAAAATTAAAAGATTGGGATATTTAAAAAAAGAAAAATATAAAAAAAATTTGAAAAAAGTTTTTTATTGTCTTTTATCATTGCAATATCTGGTTTCCATTCTGTACTGTGGCACCTTCCCCCTTTCATTCCCCAGTGTCTCACTGTTTTTCGTTTAATTTTCATAGAAGTTTTAGGTCATAGCAAAGTCACACACAGAATACAATTTACATTTTAGGCTGTACACTTTTATAAATTTTGATGATATTTACCATGTCCTGTGTCCATCACTGTATGGTAATAAAAAAACATTTCCACTGACCACTAAATACCCCCTGTTTGATCCATTCTGTTCCTCCCTCCCCATCCCCCCAGGCCCCACAATGACCCCCTGGCTTGACTCATTGGATGACATTTTCATAGTTACATGTAACAAGAGGACTTGACACACTGCTCTGTCCTCCCCTATCAGGAACCACTCTTGCTCTTAAGTGATGCCCACCTGTTTATTTCTGAGCGAATCAGTCCTCCCAAAGATGGGAGTCCATCTCCTTCCCACTCATTGTGTAGG
The DNA here is from genome assembly GCA_029593785.1 of Cabassous unicinctus. Taxonomy (NCBI): domain Eukaryota; kingdom Metazoa; phylum Chordata; class Mammalia; order Cingulata; family Chlamyphoridae; genus Cabassous; species Cabassous unicinctus. The sequence goes on from JAQZBX010105771.1 coordinate 959, forward strand.
TCTCCACCCACTGACACAGCACAATATGACAGGATGAACACTCACACACTCTTTAGAAGCCTGCTCCAGATGTGCCCTGTCCTGAATGCTCCTCCAAACCAATACCCTAAACTAGTGACCCTTCCTTGTCATATTGTCACAAGAGCATTCCCACCTCTGTATGTTTAACCTTATACCCACAAATCCCAAGTGTTCATCTGATCCCTCTCCCATTTCTCCCCCAGTATCCTGGGTATTCTAACCCACCCTTCCCAATCTACCCACCTGTCCACCCTGCACCACCAACCCAATAATATCACTACAGAATATATCAAAAAGTGGGTATTTAGTGATCAGTGGAAATGTGTTTTATTACCTTACAGTGATGGACACAGGACATTGTAAATATCATCAAAATTTATAAAGGTGTATGGTCTAAAATGTAAACCATACTGTAAACCATTGACAATGTTTAGCAGCTAGCTATGTTTCACTATCTTTATATCAGTTATAACAATGCTACCATCCACATACAAAAAGACTTTAATATGGGGTGAGGAAAGGGGGAGGAGGTTGGATATATGAGAGTCTCTTGTATTCTGCGTGTGACTTTGCTGTGACCTAAAACATCTTTGAAAATTAAATGAGAAATAATGAGACACTGGGGAGTGAGAGGGGGAAGGTGCCATGGTACAGACTGGACACCAGATATTGCAGTGATAAAAGGCAAAATGTCAAAAAAAATTTTTTTAATTTTTTTTCCAGTTTTTGAATATCCCAATCTTTCAATTTTATTTTATTTTTCATTTTTTTAAGTTTCCATGTATTTTATATTTACATTTAAACTTATCATTATTATTTCATTTTCCTATTATTTGTATTTGACTATTGTATTTGCTTCATCTTTAAAGAAGCTTAGGATGGCTTTTAAGACCTCTGTAAGAATAGGAAGAAGCTTTTTGTCCCTTCTCCAGGAAGGAGCAATATTCAGCTTGGCAGCATAAGTCCAAAATCTGTTCCACCTTGAGATCTTTTGGCCCTGAGATCTATTCTGTCTGTCTCCCAAATCTACAATAGCCCTGGAAATGCCCAGCAGCAGTCTGATTCCCAAGGTGGCAGGAATTAGAGAAATAACTCTGAATGTCCCCCAAGACATAAGAAGTCTTGGGTACTTTGATTCAGAGAGCAGCCAAACATTCCCTGAGACTTATCTCAGGAGCTTCCATTTGGGTCACAGTACAGTCAGTCTCAGACCCTGAAATGCAGGGGTGCCAAGAAGCAGAGCAGTAAACTCTGAATGGCTCCCAGGAAATTCCTTGGGCCTTCTGTTCAGATGGTAGCCAAACATCCTCTGAGACTTATCTCAGATGCTTTGGTTTGGGCAACTGCTCATGTCACCCACAAATTCAGTTTGGGTGCTTTAATCTGAACTTTGGGGCTTCAGGCATCTCCCAAGACCTAGGTCAGCCACAGGGACTCTTGTCAGCAAGGCTCTGGATTAAATTCTCAGGACACTGAGACTAGAGCATCATCTGCAAATTATTTGGAGTGGTGAACATTTTATTCAGACTTGGACTCTGGGATGCCAGATCAGTCAACTAAAAAGCACTGCTTCATTCTTCCTAGAATAAAGGGCATGGCCTCTAGCCCACCAGTAAACTCCCCATAGGAATGTCTTCTCAAGAATCAGGCAAATTTGCCTACTACTGGTCCATGTGGCCACAGTATAGCTGAGAGCAGCCTCTTTATAAGACCCTGAATTCTAGTTAAACAAGTGTAAAAAAGGAGGACAGATAGATCTGAGTGTCAGAAACCCCACGTCATATCTCCTTAAAGAAATGAGGAAATACACCTCAAACTTCCATTAATTTAAACTCAATTATGCCTAAAAAACATGTGAATAGAGATCATTATCCAAACTGGTTCCTATACCTGTCCTGGAAAATAAAAAATGTCATGCGCCATCAATTAAGATAAAAAAGTTCCTAGAAATCCTAAGGGTATAAAATCCTCTCTTCCATTTTAATCTGTGCTTAACCTTGTGTTCAACTTTGAAATCTGTGTTTAGCTTTGTTGGTTTGCTTGTTCCTAGGAAATCAGATTTGGGGTTCACCTGTTATAAATTGGATAACAGTGAAAGGTAACCTAAAAATTAGTCTTTCAATGTCAATACTGTCTTGCAAGTGGATTTAATGTATAAATCACAAGTGGAATTACTTCAACTGTTAGAAAAGCAGAAAACTTAGCAAAGTTGTTACTAGTAAATTCTTGTGGCTTCATTAATAAAGGTACCTAGTTTGCCTTAAAGTAAAACATACTAGAAACTGTAACTAAGAGTTACGGTCATTTATAGATGGCTTTATATTATAAAACAGTAGAAGGATAATAACTGAAGTTATAACTGGGTAGATTTTGCCTAAACCGTCTATTGTAAGTAAAAACTTAAACAGAACTTACCTTTGTTTATGGTCTCTTCAAGCCTAACCTCACCCCTTGCCTTTTCTTATGATTATTTCATAACAGCTTCTGCCCCTATAGCTCAGGGGAAAGAAAAGTTGAGACACCCCTCTCTCCTGTCCTTGCACTGGTATTAGTGACCCTGCTTTCTCTCATGGCTCCAAATGTGGACTAAATTGCTACCTGGTGGAATTCTCGATCCACGGGCTTGAATGTCCACTCTTCCAGTCCAGCAGCCACCGGAGTCCTGTTATCTCTGAGGACTGGGAAGTGAGGGAGGGCTCATCAGGGGTTCCTAAAAGGGAAATTCATGAGAGAAACCAGTTTCCCTGAAGCTTCAATAGCCACAGTGGGTATACATAGAATTAGTCTTGCTCATCCAAGGTCTGCTAATGTCAAAGTGAAAAATAAAGTTCTGAAGCAAAGGGAAATTGTGTTAAAGCATTGGGGACATTTTGGTTTTAAGCCAATACTTAAGGAATGAAATTCTTGTGCAAAACTGCATGGTCACAGCGAAAATTAGAGTAATTAAAAAGAAGTCTTCAAAGAAATCATTTAAATGTTATCTTATAGTTAAACTTCTTTTGTAAGAGAATGAAAATTATAACAGTGAGTCCCGTGTTTCTATGTAAAACTCTATTCATGTCTGCCTATTTGTTCAATATATAACTTTATACATTGAAATGATATCAAATTAACAAGTAAAAATTCTTAGACGAGCTCTATTCAAATTAAAAAATCAAATATGTGGTTATACATGTGAATAAGTATTCCTGGAGCCCAAATTAGGCTGAGCAGGATTGAAAAGTAATATGGAAATCTAACTAAAGAAATGTGGGAAAGGAAAAAGTTTTTCCTAAGCTCTTTAATCTGCCCTACCCCCAAGACCTTCTCTTTGCAAGAGCTGTAGGGGAAAGAGGAGGTGTGACAAATTGAACCTATCTTCTAAGCTGGGGAATTAAAAATCATAGTTTGTCCTGTAATTCCTCAATTTAAACCACTTAACAGCCTTAAATAAGGGTGGTTAATAATCCTTTTACCAAATATCAGTAAGTGAACAAAGAGTACTTGAAAGATAAGGAAAGATCTTTAAAAACAGTTTTCCAGAACCTGGCAGTCAGTGTGTTTTCAAGATTATTTACAGTTTATGATTTTATTAAAGGAGTTTTACCCTCCTGTAAAAGAAGGAAAAAGCATTCCTTGCATGAACTATAATAATTTTTATTTTATTTAGCTCCAGTGTTATCTCCCTAGGTTTTTGAAATACCAAGTATATACATTTATTAAATCTTTGAGGTGATGAAAGCTAAGTTCATATCTAATGAAATTGGGTTAAAGAAATGTCAATTTGCCCTCTTTTAAATGGATAAAGTAAATTCTATTGGTTGCTAATTGTAATCTAAGGTAAATTAACCAGTCTATGTGGTTGTGGTCAATTATAAATAGTTGGTAAAAGCATCTTCTAAACTGAAGCATTTAAATGGCTAATTCCAGGAAGTCATTACTAACTAGAAACTTAAATTGATATTAATGGTAAAAAGTAACTTCATAGCAGTGAAAACTGTCAGAAGCCGCCTCAATCTGCATATTCAAGTGGTAGTAACAAAATAATCCTGATTCCTTTGGGAATCTTCAGTCCTTTAAAAAAAAGGAAAAAGTAGTTTTTCCTGTATTGCTAGACTAAAATACCTGCTAATTAATATCTTCATGGTAAAAGTGTAGAAGTAAGAAGCAAGGTACTGAAAATTTAAGTTCATTTGACATGTAACACATTGCATTGGAAGTATTTACAAAGCATATAAAAATCAAGAGATAGATTTCATCATTGTCAAATTCTCTTGTGCACTCAAACCAGGCCTTCAATACACTGCAGGTTGCCTCTCCATTTCAGTTATTAGCTAGGTTTGTCACTGACCCTTAAAACAATAAAGGTATCTACTACATCTCTGGTTGTGCTCCTGAAGTCAATGGAGAGTACACTGCAGTTTCGAACTCCTGCAGCAGCCAACAATGCCTCAATATAGCCAAATATACAATGTATATGACCTCTAGACTGGCACTATTTCTTAGTGCTAAAGGGAGCTATGCACCAGGCCAGTGGAATACTGGAACCTACCTTCCTATCTTCTCTCTAGGGTCAACAGTGCTGCAGCATGCTGGCTGTGTGAAGGAAATGCCAAGTGGAGCAATGATCACCAGAATACTGTGAGTAGAACTTAAACACAATTGGCATTATAGCCTGCTCCCAAGGAGAGATAACATGTAAGGTATTGCAAACCTGGAACTTAAATCTATTAATTGCATCTCAAATAAAGACTTACACATTGAGTGGTGCATTAGTATTAGGTACTGTGCCTATATCCCTTTCTAGATATATGCCTGATGATTATGGTGGTATCTTTTCTATTCCAGATGATACAGAGGGACATTGAACATGTCAAAAAACCTGGTAAATTTTATTTTCTAAGTTAATGAACATGCTTAACCCAGATATCCTTCTTAGCCCTTGTTCCATAACCTGTCCCACTCATACCCTGGGGAGGGCTGGCAAACCCATAAGCCATCCTGCCAAGGTTAAGCATTCCCCATCAGAAGGTAAACAACAAATGAGGTGGCTAGGACCCACTTCAGCTTGGCCCCTTTGAGATGGTCCAAGGGCAACCTTTCCTCACCCAGGACCTGGAAACCAGGTTCTGACCAAAACTAGGCAAGAAAGCAAGCCTCTCTCTCAATTAGAGCTAAAATGGAAGGAATTTTACTCTGTAGTTGTAATCACTCCCACAGTTATTAAAGTTAAAGGAATTTCCAGCTTGGTGCAGTAATCCCAAGTGAAGCCAGCTGCCCAGGAAAGTGCCAGCTCACCAGAACCATCTGATGAGATGCATGAGTGCTAGTCATTGGACAGCCTGAAACATCTCTTCAAGAAACAAAGCTAAGTAGTGTCTATGTCAAAGCCAACTATTCCCTCTAACTCTAGCCCAGATGCCTGTTAGGCGGAGGCCAAACCAAACACCCCTTAGGAAATATTGTCTGTTTTCATTTCCTCTAATTTCTCCCTGTATTATAATTAAAATGGCAATGCTTCTTGTCATTCATCTCCTCTACCGTAGAAACTGGGATTGGCAGTTTATACCTAACCACATTGTCTATTGCACTCTCTCCCTAGAATTAATGAACAGCTTAAAATAACTAAAGAAAGAATAATGTTACCCACCAACTTTGGGAAAATGTATCCTTTATAGACACATGGCCTTTTCTAGTTTTGTGGTCCAGTATCCTCTTAGTGGGACCATATATCCTCAAGATTCTAATCAAGTTAATTTCTTACAGAATGAACATCTTGTTAGCCATACGGAGACCTCATCCAACTTTGCATAGGATGCCAGATCCATCTTCCTCCAACTGAGATAAAATAGCCAGAGAGTCTTATATCTTGTCAGGTAGGGCCTACTGCCCCTAACCAGCAGGAAGTAGTTACAGAAGAATGACCATCTCCCTTCAGCACCCCTTTAAGAATAAAGGTGCAAATTCTCTGAGGGGGGAATGAAGCCAGCTAGTAAAATAGGGAATCAATAGATGGATCTGGACCCTGGCAAGAAATCCATGTGGACATTGATACCCACAAGATGGCTGCTGGAAGACCCTTGCGAGGTTTCTGTCATCCAGAATGAGAGTCCCTCTAGAAGACAGGAGAAGCCCTGGATATTCTCCAGGAACATTATCATTGGGCCCACCTGGAGGATTGATTGGTGGGGTAATCAATCAAAACAACAAACAGCTGTAACTCCCCCATGCCATTAGCAAAGGGGTGGAACAGTTAATGGTTTAAAAAGCAGGCACAAAGGCCCAATAACTCTTTCATATCTCTTGGCTTCTGCACCCTGCTCTCAATGTGTCCCCCTCTGCACAGATGAACATGAAAGTAAAACCTGGGCATTTATAATCTATAATGGGAAATTGTAGTGTATAAATCAGCCCTCTTTATCACTCTTCAGCCATTTCCTCTCTATGGGACACATAATCTGTTATTTTCTCCTATTTCTCCTCCCTCCACTTTAATAAATTATTGGCCTAACAAACCCGACATGCTCTTGAAATTCATTTCTGCAGCATAGCCAAGAACCTAGACAAAATCTGGTAACACTTTGGTCTCCTGACTTTGGCTCACCAATTGTTTCAACACAACATTGAAGGACATGTGTTCGGGAATCCATAAGACCAAAAAATATACTAGGCAAATGGTTAGACATGAGCTTTAGTGGGACTTATGGAGACTTTTTTGATGGTTACTGCTCAAAAAATAAAGTTAGCTTTCCACAAATAAGTGAGTAAAAGAGGGAGAATATAAGGGGTCTCAGGACAAAGATATTACATAAGTATGAGCACAGAGTTTACGCAAATGTTACATGAAGTGAACAAATGAAGTGTTTGGTGATGTTATCACAGGGAGTGAGTATACAGTCTTGTGGGAATTAAAGTTTGTTGTAGGCCTGCCAATTTTTAAGCAGTCAGTGTCCAGTTTAGGCTCAGCAGTTCTATGTTTCATTTAAGGGATGGGGCATCTCTGTCCTGGGCTCCCACAATTCACATCAAAGGAGGATCAATAAAAAAGGAGAAAAAGTACTGTGCACAAAAACAAAACAAAACCAAAGAAAAAAAAAACCCAGGGTCCTTTTGCTGAAAACAGCCCAGATTTGGGGAAAGAAAAAATTTACCTTTTCCAGAAGGTAAAGTAGCTTAACTAAGATGAAACCAAATATATTCATGCCTAGACATATCATAAAACTTCCGTATTCTAAAGACAAAGAAAAAAATCTTGAAAGATTCCACACAATAATGATACATTATATATGCAGAAGCAATGGTTAAATGAATGTGGATTCTCATCAGTAAACATGGAGACCAGAAAGAAGTAGAGCAAAATGTATAAAATTGTGAAAGATATAGTTCAGAATTTTTATAAGCAAAAATATCATTCAGGAATTGTGATGGCTAATTTCACTTGTTTACTTGTCTAAATTATTGTGTCCAATTTTTTGGTCAAACACTGGCTTACTTGTATGAATGAAGGTATTTTGTAGTTGGGAATTTGCATTACAAAGAGTCAATTACATCCACTAAGTGACAAAGGAAGATTTCCTTTAACAATTTTGGTTATGTCCATATCCAAACAGTTGGAGATGACAATTGAGGGTTTTATCACTGCCTCGACATCAATGCAGACTCTTGCTAGAATTTCTAGCCAGCCATTTATCTCCTGGGAAATTCATTGTAAGGATTTCAGCATCACCTTATTAGAGAATCCATATAGGAGTTTGCTTTGTGAAGTTCAGACTTGCCAGCCTCACTTTTCATTGGGTTTATCTGTAGTGGCCAGACCAATACAGAAATGAAGGTGAAATAAAGATATTTTCAGATAAAGTAAACTAAGGGAATTCATTACTAAGATACTTATTGGAAAATATTGGAAAAAAGAAGTTATTCAGATACAAAGAGAATGATATCAGAGAGAATTTTGTAATATCATTAATGAAAGAAAGGTAACAGAAATGCTATACCTGTATAAATCTAATATATGATTCTTCCATGATTCTTTTAATATATTTTGGATGTTAAAGCACACAAATATAACATTGTTTCATAGGAGTTATAATAGATGCAAATACTAAAACTTAAGACAAATAAAACAGAGGGCCAAAGAAATTGATTTCTTCATTTCACTTAAAATGGTAAAATATTGGTTCTAAGATTGGTCTGAAAATTAATGTGCATTGTCATGTTAAGCAAAATGTCTAAATATGCTCTATCATGGATTCTATGCCCTAATTTCCAGATCATGATACTATGATGAGATATCACTACCATGTTTATTTTATATGGCACATTTGACTTTAAAATAGCCCTGCAGTATTCTACTGGGAGATTTTAGTGTCTATGGGACATGGGAAAATAACTTGATCATGTCAGGGATGCAAAGTGAAATGTGACTAGGGATTATAAAATGCTGAAATTTTCCCTTATGTGTGAAGCTGGGAAAGGGAACAAATGTAATTAAATATGTATATAATATCAAATAAAGAATTATACTAAGCTGAAAAAATTAGCATTATTTTCTTGAATTATCTGGTGACTTCAATGTAATGTCATGTGCCCCTAAAATCAGAGACATTTCTATGGCTGGTGGCTGAATAAGATGTCAGAAAGATATGAAACGTGAAAAGGACTCAACACAATGCTGGGGCTTTGAACATATAGGAAGTCCTGTGAGAAAAATTGCAGGTGACTTTAAAATGTCAAGTGAGGGCCTGATTAGAAGCCTGCAAGGAAAGAGACAGTTCAGACTGTGAAAGCAGCTTATGTGAAAAACTTGAATGAAAATGGAGGCAGATTCTTTTGCAGAGTTTTGAGCAAGAAACATAAGTCTAATGACATCTTGATTTTGGCCTTCTGTGATCATCACCAGAAAATTCATCTACATGATGCTTCAACTTTTGACCCTGGAAATTGTGAAATAACAATTTGTTGTGGCATAAGTCACTTGGTTGTGGCATTTTTAACATAGGAATAGAAATATATATGAATAACTAGAACAACATGAAAACTTAAACAAAAATATACAAAAAGATATTTTCAAATAAAACAATAGACACAGGACAATGTAATACTAAAAGTGGTTCAAATATGCCCAAAAGGGAATGAAGAGGAAACAGTAATAAACAATTTTAGGAAAAACAGCATAAAACAAATAACAAAATGTTTTATTAAAACCTAACTTTCCAAAGTTGGTTTTAATGCACATTATATATTTAGACTAATTAAAACACAGATATTGTGAAATTTGACTTTTAAAATGACCAAAATATAGACTACAGAATTTCATCTGAATTATAGGGATATAGATAAATTAAAATTAAAATGATTAAAATATAAACCATGCAAACACTAAGAAAAATAAATTTGCATGTCATATTAATATCAGCAAAATAAATGTTAAAGGAAAATTATCATTGACAAAGTTAGACATTATATAGTCATGAAAAGTTAAACATGAAACATAATTCTCCACGTGTAGATAACTAAGAACAACTTCAGAATACATTAAAAAAAAAAACCTGACAGAACTGAAATGCAAAATAGACAAATCCACAATTATATGTGGAGATTTTAACACTTTTCTTTAGTCATCAATAGAATCAGTATAATAAAGCCCAGAAACCCTATATTAGAACCATAATACATCATTAACATTTAAGGATCATTTCCTATGAAAATTTATAATAAAAAATATTTTAAATACAAATGGAACATTCTTCAAAATAAACCTGCACTTAATAATGAAACAAATCTTCTCAAATATATATAAAAAAAGAAAAACACTAATAAAAAGAATTTTCCCAATTGTTAATGCATTTAAATGAGA
>JAQZBX010105772.1:0-10797 GCA_029593785.1 Cabassous unicinctus
TGAGTTAGGTAGCCATCTTTCTTGTTCAGTTATTAGAAGAGCTTGAGTAAGATCAGTATTAAATGTTCTTTGAATACTTGGTAGAACTTACCTTTGAAACCATCTGGTCCTGGGCTTTTCATTTTGGAGAGTTGTTTGGTGACTGTTTCAATATCTTTATTTGTGATTTGTTTGTTGAGTTCTATTTCTTCTAGAGTCAGTGTAGGTGGTTCATAGTTTCCTAGGAATTTTTCCATTTCATCTACATTGTCTAGTTTGATGGCATACAGTTGTTCATAGAATGCTCTTATGATTTCTTTATTTCTTTTTGGACAGTAGTAATGTCCTCATTTTCAATTTGTTGTTGCTGTTTTTTTGTTCATATCCTCTCAGTTTTTTGTCCATCTGACTAAGGGATTGTCGATTTTGTTAATATTTTTGAAGATTCAAATTTTGGTTTTGTTAATTTTCTCTATGTTTTTTATTCTCAATTTCATTTATTTCTGCTCTAATCTTTATTTCATTCCTTCAACTGTCTTTGGAAATAATTTGCTGTTCTTTTTTCTATTTGCTCTCTCTGTGTATTTAGGTCATTTATTTTTGCTCTTTATGTTTTTAAATATAAGCATGGAGAGATAGATATTTCCTTCTCAGCGCTGCTTTAGCTGCATCCAATAGGTTCTGAAATGTGTTCTCATTTTCATTCATATCAAGATATTTATTGATTCATGTCATAATTTCTTCTTTGGCCCACTGATTATTTAACAGTGTGTTGTTTAATCCCCATATCTGTTTAATTTTCCCATTTTCCACCCCTTGTTCCAACTTTATATCATTATGATCAGAGAAAGTGCTTTGTATAATTTCAACCTTGTTGAATTTTTTGCCATCTGTTTGTTAGCCAACATGTGATCTATCCTGGAGAAAGATCCATGAGGAATTGAGGAGCATATATATCCTGCTGTTTTAGGGTGCAATTTCCCGTATATGTTTAAGTTTTGTCCTTTTATCATATTACTCAAGCTGTCTCTTTCTTTATTGTCCCTCTGCTCATATGTTCTATTCAATGCTGAGTTTGATATATTGAAGTCTCCAACTATTATTGTAGAGATATCTATTTCTCCCTTAACTTTTGCCACTGTTTGTTTCATGTATCTTGGTGCATCCTGTTTAGGTACATAGACATTTATGATTGGTATTTCTTCCTGGTGAATTGACCCTTTTATTAATATATAATTTTCTTTCTTGTCTCTAATAAGAGTTTTGTTTTTAAAGTCTATTTCAACTGAAATAAGTATAGTAGTGCAGTTTTTTTTTTGTTGTTGTTTATAGCATGTGAGATAGATCTTTGTTTCACTTTCAAACTATTACTATACTTTGATCTAAGGTAAGTTTCCTCTAGACAGCATTTAGATGACTCATATTTTCCATTTTTCACACATTTTGACCTGTGGGTTTTATCTGTCATTTTTATTTTCATCACTCTTTTAGAACTTTTAGTTACTTTTACTGATATAATCTTCATTTCTAGACTCTCTTCCATGCCTCTTTCTCCTGTTTTTACTTTTCAAACTGAGGATCTCCCTTGAGTATTTCCTGCAAGCTGGTCTCTGTTACAAACTCTCTGAGTTTCAATTTATTTGTAAATAATTTAACTCGCCCTCATATTTGAATGACAATCTTGATGAAATAAGATTCTTGACTGGCATTTTTTCTCTTGCAGTATCTTAAATACATCATATCACTGCTTTCTTGCTTCCATGGCTTCTGATGAGAAATCGGCATTTAGTCTTATTGGGTATGATTTATATGTTATGCATCATTTTTTGCTTGCTGTTCTCAGAATTCTCTTTATCTTTGACACTTGATATTCTGATTTGTATGTTTTTTAGAGTTGGTCTATTCAGATTTATTCAGTTGGGAGCATGCTGTGCTTCATGTATGTGGATATCTATGTCCTTCAATAGTGTTTTAAAATTTTCTAATATTATTTCTTCAAATATTCCTTCTGTCTCTTTTCCCTTCTCCTCTACTCCTTGAATACCCAATACATGAATGTTTGCACATATCTTCTCATTGTTTAGTTCCCTGAGACCCTTTTCCATTTTATCCACTTGTTTTCTTCATCTGTTCTTTTGTATGTTAGCCATGTCTTCATGTTCACCAATCCTTTCTTCCGCCTCTTCAAATCTACTGTTATATATCTCCTACGTATTTTTAATTTTCTTTATTGCAACTTTCATTCCCATAAGATCTGCTATCTTTCTCTTCATGAATTCAAATTCTTCTTTGTATTTCCCCCAAATCTTCTTAATCTCCTTAATCTCTTTAGCCATCTCATTGAAAGTATTAAGGAAATTTGTTTCAACATCTTTGATTAGGTTTCTCAACTCATTTATGTCATCTGGAGTCTAATCTTTTACCCTTGAGTGAACCATATCTTCCTTTTTCTTAGTATGGATTGTAATTTTTTTTTTTTGGTGTCTTGGCATTTAGCTAGCTAGAAGTGTTTATTCTGGGCACAGCTTTCTTGTGCTTTTTTCCTTTGCTTATTGTCTAGTAGGAGTTGAAGTTGTTTTTGGTACTGTAATCTGTGGAGGCTGAAGCTGCCCACATTGCCCCAAAGACTGAATGAGCTTCTCCCAACGTTCTCCACTGCTATAGGTAGGGACAGAGCTGCAGCTATGTGGAATTATCCAAATCATGAAGGCCAAGACCAACTGCAGTTGCCCAGAGAGACTGATGAAGCTTCACACCCCTTCATCCCCTGCCTGTGGTAGGAATGGAGCTGCTCATGTGAACAACAATCTATGTCACATGTGTCTAAAATGACTGCAGTTACCCAGGTAGACTGCTGTAGCATTAGACCCTTCCTCCCCTGCCATGGGACAGGATGGGTCCTCCGGATTGCCAAACAATCTAATCCATGTGGTACAAATATGCCTGCAGTTGCCCTGAGAATCTGAAGGAATACTGTCCCTTCTGCCCTTTCAAGGGTGGAGATTGAACCACAGGTGCTGAAAAGTCCAGTCCATGTAGGATGAAAGTGCCTGCCATTGCCCATAGAGGCTAAGGAAACACCAGTTCACTCCTATCCTGTTGGTGGTTGGAGATGATTCCACAGCTACTCTCAAGTCTAGTCCTTGAAGTTCAAAAGTGCCTGCTATTGCCTGTAAATCCTAAGGAAACACAGTACCCGCTCCTATTCTAATTGGGGGCAGGGATGGAGCTAGAGGAGTCTGATTATTTTGTCTTTGTGGGACAAAAGCACCTGGATTTACCCAGAAAGCCTGGGAAAATTCACCCCTTTGTCCTTTTGGGGGTGGAAGTGAAGCCACAGGTGCTCAACAGTTGAGTCCATGCAGCTCAAAGCAGCTGCGTTTGCCCAGATAGGCTAAGGAAACACCAGACTCCTCCTATCCTATGCTAGGGAACTGGAATGGAGATGAAATTGAAAGTGCTCTACAAACCAACTTGTGCTGGAGAAAAGCACCAGCACAAAGAATCTGAGGAAACACAGCAACTGTTCTGTCCTTGTGGGAGATAAGGATGGAGTTACAGGTGTCTGAGTATCTGGTCTGTATGGGCTAGAAGCACCTGCAGTTACCCAGAGATGCTTAAGAAAAAAAGCTCCTCTCCTATCCTATTGTGATATGAGGATGGAGCCCCAGGTCTCTGACTATTTAGTCTGTGCTTTTCAAATGTTCCTGCAGTTACCCAGAGAGGCTTTTGCAAGTCCTGCCATCTTCCTTCCTGCCAGAGGTTTGCCAGGAGTCTAGGCCAGGGCTGAAGACTGATTAAGGTGGAACGAAGCCATTCCCTACTTTCACTGTGATTTTCGATCAGCCCTGCTTCCCCTTATACCAAGAGCAGAGTCAAAATGGTGGCTGCCAGCCTCTCTCCAACTTTGACAGGTTCAAACTTTAGTTGTTCTTAGGATTCTACTTTAGCCAGCTGAAATTATTAATCAGCAGCTGAAGTCAGTGGCCAAGCATCTCTTCCTCCCCTATTTTTGAGAAATGTAGCTTTTTACTCCAGCCACGGCAATGGAATAGCTCCCAAGGTGGCTTCCACTGCCAGTGGAGGATGAGCACCAGCCTCCATTGTATGGTATGCTGTACCCATGCAACTTCACTGATGATGAGACTGGTTAGCTTAGGAAAAGGGAAGACAAGTATGAATCCTCACAGAAAACATGGCTGTGAGACATGTGGCCCTGAACCCCTCCTGAGAACCCCTGAAAGAAAGCCCACCATCAAGAATAAAGTCAGAAAGATCTCACGAGATCCCTCCACAAGATACTAACTGGAAGGAGATTGGAATGAGAGCCCATCAGGGGTCAAGGGGAAGCCCCAGATACCCTCAAAATTCCTCACCATTGGCCTCTCAGGACACAGGTGGGGTAACCAATAAGGACAGCAAACAGCTAGGGACCCTCCCCCAACATAAGGAAGGGGAAGAGTAAATAATAGTTTCATAAACATAACCCCATACACCAAAATGCTCTCTCTGCCTAGAAAAGCCTATATCTAAATGTTTAGGTTCTCTTCACCCATTTCTCAATGAACTACTGGTCTAACTAAGCTGGCAGGCACTTAAATGCTTTTATGTAACATAGCCATGAAACTAAAGGAATCTAACATCTCTTTATTTCATATGGTGATCAAGCCAGGATTTCTACAGGCAGGTAACCCTCCCCACCCGCAGAGAGGAATGGTGAGTATAAACTATAAATAAACTATGAATTATAGCAGGTTTGTGCATTCTTTTGGGCGTTTCCTAGATAAGCTCCCACAGGAAATAAGAACTTTCTGGAAGCCTATCTCCTCTCTGCATCCTGCAGTAGTGGTGGCATCAGAGAGCTGGAGACTTATGCTCCTCTTGGAATGCTCAGCCTCCTGTATCCCCTGCTCTAGCATTTGCACCTCACTAGCATACCATCCTCCCCACCCCCCTGGGGCTCCCTAGATCTTGGATGGTGTAGGGAAGTGCTGGAAGGCAAGGCCGAGGTGAGTGAAATAGGGTGGCCCATGTCCTCTTTCCCAGAAGGTGACAGGCCAGGGGGCAGTGTCTATGCTTTGGCTCCTGCCTGCCTTTAATCTTCTGACTACTGCTGCCCTCATTTTGTGTCTCCCAGATGCTTTGTTATGTCTTAGATACTGAAAATGCATTTGAAAGTGAGGGTTTGGTCGCATCCTTGGTAGCACAGGGAAACACTGTTCCTTCTCAGCTCCTGGGTGGCCCTGACATTACCTCAGGTCCCCAGAGTCTGTTGCCTGGCAAGCAGCAGAACAATTGGTCTCTAATCTCTTAATGGACTTTTACTTTTTGGATTAACTGCAAAGCAAACTGGCAATGGCCATAAAATGAGACCACTTATTAAGCATGTCAGCACCTTTTCTACAAAAAATCACTTGTGTGGCTTGGAAGCTTTTGCTTGGATCCTATGTCTTGGCATCTCACAAGATTTAATTTCAAAATGGGGATTCCCAGTGGCATGGCTGCAAATGTCTCCCAAGTTCTTCATGATCCCTGAGCAGTCAGAGTTCCCTAACCCCTTAGAGGGACAAGTATTTTGGTGTCTTCAGTTTGGGGGAGTAAATTTTAGTCAGATTTAGACTCTGGGATGGCTGATTGGCTGACAAAATTGTCTCCATGTATCCAAGAATAAAGGGCACTGCCTCTACCATATGAACAGACTCTCCACTGGGGTGTATTCTGAAAAACTAGACAAACTTTCCCACCAAAGTGTTGAGGATAGAGAAACTAATCATCTTCTGTAACACTGCAGGGCCACACTATAGCCTTGAAAATGGCCAGCAATGATCTGCTAATGACACTGTAAATTATAACCCTATGTTGCAGTTAATTCTCTTCTGTAAAAGGGAAGGGAAGCACTCAGAGAATCCATATCTCCAGCTCTTTATGGCTCTATCTTAGAACACAAGTTTAAGTGGATCTTTAAGGGTGTGCTGTTTTTGGAAAGTGAAAACTCCATCAGAAGAGAGAGAACCTGAGAAGGAGGGTGATATCTAAAATGATCCCCTCCCCCGTCCTCTTCCACATTGTAACCCAGATCCAAGCCTAAAGCTCCTGAACCTAATGCTCCCTTGTACCCCTCCAGCCTCTACATCCACACATTATACACCCAGAGGTAGTCCAGCAGGAGCCACCAGGAGTGGGGCATTTTTTCACCATACCACAGGATGAGAACAGCCTCTACCCACTAACAGAAGTAGTAAATGGAGACAAGGGAACAATTAGAGTCCATGTTCCCTTCTCCCTAATAGACTTACCTCTATATAACAAATAGTTGGGCTGAATTTCAGAGAACCCAACTAAATTTCCTGAGGAATTGCAGTGGTTAACCATAAATTCTGAGCTAACATGGGGAGATATGCATGTTATCCTAGCCACATGTTGCACTCTTAAGTAAAACACCACATTTAAGATGAGACCCAGGCACATGCCAATAAGATGTCCCAACAGCTTTAGCTACATGCTATAGGGGCCATGGCAGTCCCAAATACCTGCACCTAACTAGGACTACCAAAGGGAACAAGCAGGCCTAAGGAAAAGGTAACATATCATAGTAGGTTTATTAGAAGAAATGAGAAAGTGTGTCATCAAGTCACTTAATATAATAAGCTATAAGAAATAAACCAGGAAGAAAAGGAAAACCCTTCCTTGTTCCTAGGGAGGCTAGTGGAAACTATGACAAATTGTACCCATGTTAATTCTGACTCACCAGAGGGACAGTTAATGTTTACACACACACACACACACACACACACACACACACACACACACAATTCTCTCAGCCAGTCAGCTCCAGATATAAAAAATGTTTTGAAAATAAAACAAACAGGGAAGCATATGTGGCTCAAGCAATTGGGGTCCTGCCTACCATAAGGGGTGTCCTGGGTTTGGTTCCCAGGACTTCATGGTGAAGGCAAGCTGGCCCACACTGTGGAGAGCTGGCTAATGCCATGGAGATCTAACCCACATCATGAGCTGACACAAAAAGGTTATGCAACAAAAAAGAGACACAGAGGAAAGATAATGAGAGACACCACAGACTGGGAAGCTGAGGTGGCTCAAGTGGTAGAGTGCCTCTCTATCATGTTGGAAGCCCCAGGACTGGTTCCCAGTGCCTCCTAAAGACAAGAAGAGAAGACAAGCAGACACAGAAGAACGTGCAGCAAATTGACACAAAGAGCAGAGAGTGAGCACAGCAACTGGTAGGGGGAGAATAAATAAAATAAAAAAAGTAAATCTTTAAAAAAAATAAAATAAAACAAACAGACCTTGAAAAAGTACGCAGAGCAAGTTTACTGAGCTAAAGTTGCATTAATGCAAAAGTAGCACCAAAAGAGGTTTCTGCTCAAAGGGGAGAGCTGGAGGAGCAGTTTATATGGCTGCTTAAGAAAAAGGAGAGGTGTGGGGGAATGGAGAGGGATAAAGTAGACATGATTTATGATTTGTACATGTATTCCATTAGCCGTACGGATTACGGGGACTGTGGGACCTGTTTGAGCAGGGTGTCCTTGAAGCCCAGTTTGTTAAATCAGCAAGCAGAATGTGGATGTAGGATTGTAACCATTTGGTGAAGTTCAGCAAGTCTTGATGATGTCAGCTTGAACTCTTTGTTACAGTTCTTCCTATCAGGCTGGGGCAGGGGTTTTTATGACAGCTGCAAAGGAATATTTGTGTCAGCTTGCTTCAGTTAACCTTGATTTCCTCTTTATAACTCCTTGGAGATAATGGATGCTTAAACACATCAAAATGGTTAGTAAATTCATTTATCACGCCAATCTCACACAAAGAATCTCCAAAAGCCAGCACTAGGACAACAAACCCCAATTAATTCTCTTTTAGAAGCAGCTTTTTCCATCTTCAACAGCTGCAATAAGGACATCAAGGATTCAAAATTAAAGAGGACAGGCAGAATGTTCTTTGTGGTAGGATCCAAAGGTGGTGGCCTGCCACCTCTGGGTTACACTGGTTCAGGCTTCAAAGCATGAATATACTTCTTCAACTGTGGAAAGCTTGGCACTGGAAGAAAGACTGCTCCAGATCACTGCAAACCCATAGAGAGCCTCATGGTCCCTGCCTCCAATGAGGACAAACAGCCCATTGTTCTTGGGAGTAAACTGAATCCTCATGGGAATTGGGAGCATGACTATGGGCCCTTATGGAAATGGCTTCCAGGAAGGACTGATGGGGCCAGGGGCAAAAAGTGGCTCCTTGGACAACTCCGTGGAATATTGAACTTGAGGAGCCTGGGTGACCTTTGATGTGGCAGGTAAGAATATTGACTTTTTAATTGATATGTGAGGCACCTATTCAATTCTGAGCTATCAACCAAACCTCCTTTTCCCTAAGCCTGTCTGGTAGTGGCTGCTGAATGTAAATATAAAATTAGATCATTTACTGCATATCTCCACTCTCACCAATAACCTAACTGTAAGCCATCAATTTTCAACTGTTCTTGAATGCTTTACCTCCTTACTGGAGGAGACTTACTTCATAATCTGGGGGCGTGCACTCAACTAGTAAAACTTCTAAGATACTTGACCATCATACACTTATCCTCCCCCAAACCCCCTCCCAACAGAGTAAAGGTCAGTACTTTATTCACCTTTACTCACCTAGAGCTCAAGAGAAGAATGTGAAATCCTAGTCTGAGAAACCAGAGTACTAAGAAAGGCCCTCCAGGTTCCATTGTCTCTTAATTTCCTAGCCTACAGTGGCTACCCAGTGTTGGCAAATAAGGCACACCTCTCAGCAGAAAGTTTCCTATTTAAGGTTATTTCTCCCTCCAGAGAAAAGGTCTTTCTTGCCCAAAAGAGTTAAAGTTATCACTAGTATTCCCCAGCCTCAAACAAAGAAACAACTGGGAACTTTCCTAGGAATGTCTGGTTAATGTATACTGTTGATACTCAGGTTTGATGAAATAGACTGGCCACTCTCAGTGCTATTGCAGGGGATGATATCCATCATTTAGAATTGGGAAAAGAACCATGAAACTACCTGCCCTGCCTTAAAACAGGCTTTAATAAGCCCTCTAATCTTAGGAAATTCTAACCTAAACAAGCATTTATTTTGCTATTCCCATTTGGCAAGATGACCCCCCTGTGATCCCAGTTAGATGGGTGAAGCAACCCAGCTGGCACCAAGTCTCCATTGCCCCAATAAAAGAGAGCCAAAACCTGTCTGAAACCTGAAAGACAGAAAGTGCATTCCAACACATATACCTATCCTGTCCAAGACTCCCTCCCAATAGAGTAAAAGTCAGTTCATTTCCTTTGTCCTTGCTAATATCCCACCCTATTCTATTTAAGGGCTGGCCCAAATCAGTCAGAGGGGCTGAAGTTTCTCTTCAAACCCCTGCCATGTTGGTGATCTAATAAACTTCTCCACCTGAACTTTGATCTGCCTCTGAGCCTCATTCAACTGAGACCTATCATTTGGTGCTGAAACACAGGAGAACACCTACTGAGGCAGATCAATTCCATAGCAGTCCTCTACCCTGCCATTGCAGCTTCACCAACCAAAACCAGACACGGATTTGTCTTTGGGTGAGTCTCCAAACCTCTCCAGGGGATCCTGTCTCTTTTTTGGTCACCTGCCTCCTCCTTTCCAAAAATCCTAGTGCTAGGTCAGTGATCCTTTCAAGCATTGGGGAACTGTCCCCATTGTCTGACCTCCTGGCTTTGGGGATGCCAGTCTCCAGGTCCAGTTACCTGCCTAACCAGTTTAAGAATAAGAGATCTGAGAATGCTTGCATCTCTGCTCTCATACCCCCTTTTCCAAAGAGGGCCTTGAACTCACCCTCCCACCTCACCAATATCCAAAGCGATGGCAAATAGTCTGAGACCCCCTATGTTCAGGCTTTTCTTCCCTCCCTATGCCCTTCCTGCACTACCTATCAAGTCTTCCTTCTCCACAGCCAGCCCCCTCTCCCATGCACAAAAAATACTCCTTCCAACCTCTGATCATGCCCCCCACTGCCATAAGCTCTATCAGCACCCCAAACTTACTCCATCCTCCTGCCATTCCCTTAAACCTCCCCCTGAACCACCTCCCTTCTCCACACTTTCCACCTGATCTCAAGCCCAACTCCCCACTCACAATCCCCCTTTCCTAGCTCCTGCCCTCCCTCTCTGAAAAGTGGCCAAAGCAGAAATTATTGTGCACGTTTATGTCCCCTTCACCCTTTCTGATTTCTCATTTTTTATTAATATGAAAACCACTTAAGTCTGCCCTCCCTGAATTCCCTGAACCCTTAACTCACTCCTCAATCTAAACACTGAAATTCCTATCACTGCTGCCCACCAAACTCCAGTATCCTGTTCTTCTTGATGTCCTGCAATATATCAAGCCTACACTTATTCATCTCTTACAAGTAAGCCTTTAGCTTACTCCTAACTTTTAAGTCTGTCTAAATGTATTTCTAAAAGTAATAATCCAAAATATATGTGCTAAATATCTGTCTATCTAAACTGCTAAATTAAAACTTAATGGCATTTATTTTCCTCAAATATTCCTAACTGGTTGCTAATTACTAATAAAAGTGTTTACAAAAACAAGCTTGCAAAATAAAAGCAACACTGCTTCTGAAAAAAATAGTCTTAAAATAGGTAAAATCAGAAGTGTAAAATAATACAAAGCTTAAAAAAAGCCAAACTGAAAAAGTAAAAATTATGAGTCAAGTTAATGACCTTTATGTTTCAGTTGGTGTATCTTAAACTCTTTTTGTGTTTCTCTGTTTTTTCAGTATCAGTGTATATTTTGATACATCAAGATGGTAATATT
>JAQZBX010105773.1:0-10814 GCA_029593785.1 Cabassous unicinctus
ACATTTTGGTATTAATCTAACAAAATATTTGCTAGATATGAAAGAAACCCAGCAAGTATTTTGTTGAGAATTTTTGCATCTATGTTCATTAGAAAGATTGGTCTGTAATTTTCTTTTCTTGTAAAATCTTTATTTTGCTTTGGCATTAGGGTGATGTTGGCTTCATAAAATAAGTTGGGTAATTTTCCCTCCTCTTCAAATTTTTTGAAGACTTTGAACAGATTGGTATTAATTCTTCTCAAAATATTTGGTAGAAATCACCTGTGAAGCCATCTGGTCCTGGAATTTTCTTCTTGGCATATTTTTGATGAGTAACTCAATATCTTTACATATGATTTGTTTGTTGAGTTCTTATGTTTCTGGTAGAGTCAATGTAGGTTGTTTGTGCATTTTTACAAATTTGTCCATTTCATCTAGACTGTCTAATTTGTTGGCATACAGTTCCTCATTAAATCTTTTCATGATCCTTTTTATTTCTGTGGGATCAGTAGCAATGTTTCCCCTTTCATTCCTAATTATATTTATTTGCATCTTCTCTCCTTTTTAAAAATTTTTTAAAAAATTTTGTCAATTTTATTGATCTTCTCAAAGAATCAGTTTTGGATTTTGTCCAGTTTCTCTATTTTTTTTGTTCTCAGTTTATTTCTGCTCTAATGATTATTTCTTTCTTTCTGATTGCTTTGGGATTGTTTCACTGTTCTTTTTCAGGTTCCCCCAGGTGTCCAGTTAGGTCTTTGATTTTAGCACTTTCTTCTTTTATTTTTGATGTTTTAGAAGTGTATTTATTAAGATGTGCAGTTATTCACAATAGGACAAGGGCAGTTTCAAATGATTCTGTATGTGTAAACTTATGTTTGTGACTCCATAAATGTATACTAAATTAATACATAGTAAAAAAGGAACAAAGCAGTAGAGATATCAAAACAAAACAAAAAACTGATGATTTCTGGTAGTGAGATTATAGTGATTTTTTAATGTTATACTTTATTTATATTGCCCAATTTTTCTACAATGGATATATCAATTCATTAAGCTAGTTAGCTATTTCTAAAATAGAACAACCAAAAACATACATGATCATCACTGGTATATCATTGTTCTTCCTTTTTGTGTTTATTTTCTGTGAATTTAGAAACACCTTTTGTTTTACCCCAAAAACGTATTAGGGGCTATGGGTAATAATTTCATTATCAATTGCTACATAATAAACCAATCCCCCAAATACCTGCCTTACAATAATAACAGTATATTATTTTTCATGATAATTTTAGGTTTAGGCACTTCCTGTGCTTGTTTTGCCTGCATAACTAAGATATCAGTATTTATCTGGAAGGTCAGCTGTGCTGTAAGTTCCAAAATGGCCTCACTCCCATGCCTGGTGGATGATGTGGCTGTTGATTGTGGACCTTCATTCTCCTTCTTCTGGCTTCTTATCCTCCTATGAACTAGACAGACTTCCTTACCTAATCGTCTCCAGGCAGTGTTACCATACAGCAAGGGAAGGAACTGCAAAGCCACTGGAAGCCAAGCCTCTGGAATGCATATGGTGTCACTTCTGTCACATTCTATTGCTTAAAGCCAGTCATGAGGTCAGTGCTAACTCATGGGCAGGAAAATAGACTCCACTTTATGATGCATTCTTAAATCCTTGTGGAAGAATAGGCCAACAATATTGTTGTTTTATGTTTGTCATGGGGTTTTTCCATTGAAAAGCAATGAGTTCTTGATACTTTGGGACAAGAGGTAAACAATAAAAGTCATCTTTTAAATCAATGACTGAACCAACAGAGATCACCAGATAAGGTAGTAATTATGGAACTTCAAGATGAATGCCTTTCACAATATGGTTTATAGCTCAAAGATGTTGCATAAACCTGTATTTATTTAGGGTGCCCAGCTTTCTCATTAGTAATATTGGCATGTTATATGGAGATTTACAGGGCTTTAAAAGTTGATATTTCAAGAATGTCTTTTTAATGGAGCAATTCCTTTTCTAGATTCTAATTTAAGTGGATAGTGTTTAACATGGTGTATAGTACCTGACTGTTGGAGTTTTATTTGAACCAACCTTCCCGATTTTGCACATCTGGGTTTTTCATCAGCTCAAGTATCAGGCTTCACAGTCCTCAGGATATCTTCAGGAATGAGGGTGGTCTGCTTATCTTCTTCAACAAACAGCAATGCAGCTTGCAATGCACAGGCTTGTCCTGGAAGCACATCAATTGACAAACAGTCTGGATAGAAGTTTATTTGGGCATCAAATTTGGTTAACAGATCCTTTCCCAGCAAGAAAACTGGATATTTAGGTACATACAGGAAACTATGCTTTAAATTTTTGATCCCAATTTTGATCCCATCAGGCAGCAACAGCATCATACAATGGGAAGACAAAGATTATATAGTGCTAGACAGTACAAAGAGTGGGTCTAGTGAATACATAGAGCAGCTAGAGGGTGCCGGTAGCCTAATGAATAATTAACAGTGAGTGCTTACCTATGGGAGGGGGGATCATGTGCCTTACCAGAACAGTAAATCAAGGGTTTGAACACTTAACATACCTTTGAAGCAGACTGACCTCTTAGTGTCAATCTCTCTCCTGCTGAGGGGGAATGAGCCATAGGCAAATAGGGCCCTCCCCCTCGCAGCCCTTCTGCCTGCAAGTCATGGAAAGGGCATTCCTTCTATATACCCTACAATATAAAATAGGATCCTGCAGGTTAGAGTCAGGAAGGACATTATTTTTTCTCCCTAACAGCTTGTACAGATAAAATTTTATATTTTTCTAACAATAGTGCTTTCTCTGATAAGCAAAGAAAAAATAAACACACATCATTTCTTATTTCTGCTATTACTTGCAGAACAATTCTAGCTGCAATCACGTGTTTTTCTCTATAGAACCATTTCCAGGTCATTGTTCACCTGATTCCAAATTATACTGAGGTTAGACAGTGTTATAGAAATACACCTTTTTCTGCTTCTCATAGGTTCAAAACCAAAATCTTCTCAATTTTTCAGGATTCAGCCCAAGGGGTTATATTCCAGAATGTTGTTAGAATTAGAGTTTCCCATTTTAATAGGTTCAATAACAATGCATATTCACCAATACACACAATCTACACTCACTTTAAGCAAACTCACTAATACACACTTTAAACAGTTAAGCAGTTATTCACTATATCTTTATCACAAGAATATACTTAATACACAAGAATACACATATCAATACACTTAATGTGCAAGAATACATGCAAGGATACACTTAGTGCACAAGAATACAACCAAGAATAAACTTAATGCAAAAGAATATACCCAAATTTCTACGTGAGCCCACAGGATTTTCTCACAAGATTCAGGAAGTTAATGTGGTCAGAGCAAGGAAGATTATTTGGAAATAGGGCCTAGGGCCTTGAACCCTAGTCTGGGGGCCTAGAACCCCCACACTGTCTTCCCAATCCACTTGTACTTTGATGACCTACTTGCCCAGTCAGTTGTCTGGATCTGGAACTGTTTCTCCTTTTAAAACATTGAAGTGCTGATGAGCCTGGGATGCCAGCAAGGCAGGATATGTTCAGCTACTGAGCCTCTAGACTAACAGGACTAGGTGGCCACTAGACTCAATTACCATGCTCACCTATCCAGCTGGGGCACCAGAATTTGGAATGTTGAGATCCTCAGGAACATTCCATTCCTTCATGTTTGCAAATTAATACTGATCAATGCAAGGATTCTCTGCCCAATGTGCACTGAAGAGTCAATTATGTGACACTGAGATTCCAAAGAGAGAAATAATTTATTGCTAAGAACAAAGCAAGGAGATCAGAAGATCTATTGGCTGTAAATCTATCTTCCTAAACTGAAGAAACTTTCAGTGTTTCATAGCATTCAATCAAAGGCAGGCAGGCTTAGGATAATGATGAGATTAGAGATAGTCTAATCACTGAGCATGTGCAAATAGATTACATGCTTAATTTACTTGATATTTAAGGTTTAGGCTGATGCATATGTCAGGCAGGCCAACTCTGATTAGAACTGCCTTGGTCTAGCAAGATAACACAGGAATTTGGTGTGATAAGTTCTGGGCTGACTCATGTTAATCAACAAGAGTCTATGTGCAAGGGCACCCAACTTCAGGGATGCTAAACAAGATTAGAGGATACAAACAGGGACAGAAATGAGTTATTTCATTACTGTCTAGTTACCAGGTAAAGATTATGCATTTTCCAAACATAACACATTGCTGTGCCACCATCACCTTTGTCCATTTCAAAACCATTACATTCAACCTAATTATAAATTCTGCACAGATTAAGTATCAGTTCATCATTTTTACCACCATTCTATCTCCTGATAACTGATCTTTCAGAGTCTACCTCCCTGATTCTGCTCAAAGATTCTGCTCAGGGATAGCATGCATATTTGTCCTTTGGTATTTGGTTTATTTAATACAACATAAGATGCTAGATGTTCAACAATGTTGTTGCATGTTGTCAGTACTTCCTTCTTTCTTAAAGAGGAATAATATTCCATTGTATGTATATACCACATTTTGTTTATCCATTCATCTGTTGATGGAAATTTGGGATGCTTCCATTTTTGTCAAATTTGAACAATGCCATTACGAACATTGGTGTGCATATATATGTTCACGTCCATGCTTTCAATTCTCCTCGGTATATACTTAGTGGCAGGATTACCAAATCATATGACAATTCTAACCTTAGCATCCTGAGGAACTTCCAAAATGTTCTCTACAGTGGCTACACCATTCTACATTTCCACCAGCAGTGGATAAGTGTACCTTTTTCACCACATCCTCTCCAACACTTGTAGTTTTCTGGTTTTTAAAAAAATAACAGTCAGTCTAGTAGGTGTGAAAAGATATCCCATTGTAGATTATTTTTCTTCTTTTATCTCTGGCTTTTTTTTTACTGGATATATAAACTATATTTTTTAATCAAACAATATGTTACACAATATATTTGGTCCATAGTAATGCAGTGATACAGTGTTTGTCCTTTTGTGTCTGGCTTGCTTCACTCAATATATGGACATTATGTTGACCCATTGTCATTTTAATTTGCATTTCCCTAATAGCTAGTGATGTTGAGCATCTCTTCATGTGCTTTTTAACCATTTGTATTTATTCTGGAAAAGTGTCTGCCCATTTTAAAATTGGGTTGTTTGTCTTTCTATTATTGATTTGTAGTATTTCTTTATATATACTGGATATTAGACTCTTATAGGACAAGTTATAGAAGCAGATAACTTGTTTTGTAAGTTTCACAGCTCTACAGTCAGAGGGAAGTTTGCTCCATGACAAACTATTTCTATAACTGATTTTGATGTGATTTTTTACTTAGCATTGCTATTGGAATGGTTTAAAGATTTGGAATATTGTAATCTTTTTTGGGATTCAGAGGGTGGAATGTGGTAGTTTGAGATTATTTTATGAATCCCAAAAAGAGAAAGATTATGCTTGTAAACTAATCTATTCCTCTGGGTATGATACCCTTTGATGGTATTAAATCCAGCTGAACTGCCTTTGATTCAATTATTTGATAAGATTACTTTCTGATTTTGATTTGACTACATCAGCAGGCATGACTCATGCTTTGTCCCTGCTCCCTTGCTGGGTCTGATATAAAAGGTCACTTAAGGAGACTGTCACAGAAAGAGAGAGCTTGGTCATTCTTTTGATCCTACAGTGTGACAGAAAGAAGAAGTCTCAAACAGTTGAAAACCCTGGAAGAGATGAGCCATTTGCCTGATAGCTTACAGTTGATATTAGGAAGTGAGCAGACCAATCAAGACTGATACAGTAGGCCCATAAACAAATAAGCCCTATTCCAAGACAGAAGGACTACAGGATCACTTAAACATGAAGCCTCAAAAATCTGGGCTCACATAGCTCAAGAGGAAAGAGTGAGACCAGTGGGGAAGACTGAAACCTGAGCAGAGATTGGTGGCCATCTTACTTCAACATGTGGCAGCTGACTGGTGAGAAAGCACCTCTTATGGTGCCTTGAGTTGGGTTCTTCACAGCCTTGTAACTATAAGTTTTTGCCCTAAATAAATACCCTTTATAAGAACCAACACATTTTCTGGTACTTTGCATCTGCAGCCTTTTGGCAGAGTAGGCCAATGTGTTTACCCCCAAATTTGAAGAGGGTGGGTTTTCCAGCCCATTGTTCAGGGAGAGTGTGGCCACCCCAGGAGAAGGTGGAGTACATTTCCCAAAGATTAGAGAATGATAGGCCAGCACCCAAATGTTGTGAGGGGGTTGGGCCTGGAAGCCAGAGATTTGGAAGTATTTTGCCACCACCCCACTGTTCTAAGGGGGTTGAGACTGTGCCCTGGAAAATGGGGAAAGTGTGGCTATCACACCAATGTACTAGGAGTGTGAGATCTAGAGCTTGCCTGACACCCAGATGGTTGATGTGGCTGGAACCAAGGAAATGGTCATTGGGCAAGCCTGTGGATGGTGTGGGCCCACATAAGACCCCAAGAAGAATAAACCATCATTCTATAGATGACTCTCAGACTTTGAAATCTAATGGGGTATTCATTTTTGAAACAGTTTGAGACCCATGATGCCTGGTTTCCTTCCAATTTCTCCTTATGGCAATGCAAAGGTTTATCATATGTCTGTCCATTCTTTGGGAAACATATAACTTGTTTTCTAAGTTTCACAGGTCTACCACCAGGTGGAATATTGCCCCAAGGCAAATTGCATGCCTATAACTGATTTTTATGAGATTTTGAGCTTAGCATTGATATTGAAATGATTTAAGGTATTAGAAATACTGTAATGTAATGAATTTATTTTGCATATGGCAAGAACATGACTTTTGGGGATTCAAGGGGGGAGTGTGACAGTTTGAAGTACTTTTATGAATCACCCCAAAATTTTATGTTTTTTACCTAACCCATTCCCAAGGGTGTGAGACCCTTTTGATTGGACTGTGTCAGTGAGGCATGACACAGTTTGAGTCTCTTCCCTCTTCCTTGTTCTGATATACACACAGAAACAGAGTGAGACACACACAGGAAAAGGGAGCTGCCATTTTTTATATACTTTTTATTTTTTAATAAAATACTTAGATTACATAAATGTTATAACAATTTAGAAGATTACCATATGCCCCTATCCTTAACCCTCCCACATTTTCCCACATTAATGACATCTTTCATTACTGTGGAACATTTGTCACAATCGAGGAACACATTTTGGAGCATTGCCATTAAGCGTGGATTATACTTTACATTGTAGTTCACACTCTCACCTGCACAATTTTGAAAGTTATGGCAAGATATATAATGGCCTGTATCTGTCATTGCAATGTCATTCAGGGCAATACCCTAGTCCTGAAAATGCCCCCATATTACACCTGTTTTGCCCTCTTCCCCGCCTCAGAATCTCCAGTGGCCACTGCCTCCACATCAATGATAAAAGTTCTTCCATTGCTGGAATCAAAATAAGTCTATAGTAGAATATCAGTAAGTCTATTTTAGTCAATCATTCATTCCTCAATCCTTAGGATTCTTGGATGGTAATGCCTGCTCCACTTCTAATTGAGAGGGGGCTTAGATCCCATGGGGCAGCTCAATGGGACTATCTTGCTTGCAGTTGCAGACTCTCTCTGTTCCTTGGGATGCTTGTTGTCCATCACCATCTCCTTGTTAGTTGTACTGGGTGACTCTGATGAACTGGAGAGTAGGTGGCACAACTCTGTTGAGATTCAGGGCCCAGCTGGCACATGGACAGCACAAAGATTTAAGTCTCTTGGACATACACCTATCAACTCTATTACTCACTATAGGTTCAAATAGAAGGGGCAGAAGAGCCATGTGTAGGGAAACAACTGAGTCCAACTCTGTCACACTTGGGAGCATAAATTCCCAAGTAGTGCTCACCGGTAGGGGAACAAACTCTTGAGCTGTCTGCCCTGCCTATAGTGTCTGGATGTCTGCAGAGCTCTCAGGAACCCTGCTGTTTGAAGCAATATTAACTTTGGCAGTTAATGAGATCTTGCTGAACCATGCATAAGTGTAACCTCTGGAATGGCCTCCTGACTCACTTTGGAGCTGCCATTTTTGAACCTGCCATGTAAGAGAGGACCTGAGGATAACTTAAGCATGAAGCCCCCAAGAGGGTGGGCCCACTGAGCAGTTCAAGGCTGAATAGGTGAACCTAGCTGTCTTGCCTGATCACCACATGGCAGCATGCTAGTATCAATAGTAATTGACTTTGGTGAGAAAGCATCTCTGATTGTGTCTTGGCTAGGACATTTCATGTCCTCAGAACTTTAAGCTTTTATCATAATAAATTTCCATTTTAAAAGCCAACCTATTTCTGGTACTTTGCATTGGCAGGCCTGTGGCAAACTAAGCAACCCCTTATGATCCTTTTTATTTCTCTGGAGTCTTGAAGTGATGTCCCCTCTCTTGTTTCTGATTTTATTTATTGCATCCTTTCTCTTTATTTGTCAAATTCATTAATTTATTAATCTCGCTTTTTGTCAATTTTATTAATCTCAAAAAAAACAGGTTTGCCTTTGCTAACTCTCTCCATTTTTTAAACTCTCAATTTCACTTAATTCTTCTCTAATCTTTGTTCTATCCTTCTGATTGCTTTGGGAGTAGTTTGCTGTTCTTTTACTTGTTCCTCCAATGTGC
The DNA here is from genome assembly GCA_029593785.1 of Cabassous unicinctus. NCBI lineage: Eukaryota > Metazoa > Chordata > Mammalia > Cingulata > Chlamyphoridae > Cabassous > Cabassous unicinctus. The sequence goes on from JAQZBX010105773.1 coordinate 8,677, forward strand.
AGTTATGTCTCATGATTTTACCTCTTTTTCTCTTTATAATGTAGTCATTTAGGGCTATAACTTTCCCTCTCAGCACTGCCTTCACTACATCCTATAATGTGTTCTCATTTTCATTCACCTTGAGATATTTACTGATTTCTCTTGCAATTTCATCCTTTACCTACTGATTGAGTGTGTTGTTTACCTTCCACATATTCACGAATTTTCCAGTTCTCCACCCATTGTTGATTTCCAGCTTCATTCCATTGTGGTCACAGAATGTGCTTTGTATAATTTCAATCTTTCTAAATTCATTAAGATTTCTTCAATGACCTAACATGTGGGTCTGTCCTGGCAAATGATCCATGATTTCTTGAGAATAATGTATATCCTGCTGTCTGAGGTGAAATGTTCTGTGTTAGTTCTATTTCCCGTAATGAATTATTCAACATCACTGTTTCTTTATTGATCCTCTGTCTAGATGTTCTTTCTATTGTTGAGACTGCTGTATTGAAGTCACACCTATGATTGTAGAGGCATCTATTTCTCCCATCAGTTTTGCCAGTGTTTGCCTCGTGTATTTTCAGGCACCCTGGTTAGGTACATAGATATTTATGCCTGTTCTTTTTTCTTGGTAGAGTGCCCATTTTATTATTATAGAGTGTCTTTTTTGTCTCTTAAAATAATTTTGCATTTAATGCCTATTTTTCCAATATTAGTATACCTACCCCAGAACATTTGTGTTTACTGTTCACATGGAAAAACTTTTTTCAACCATTCACTTGCAACCTATTTGTGCCCTTCCATCTAAGGTGAGTCTCTTGTGTATAGCATATAGATGGGTCATATATTTTATCCATTTTGCCAATCTGCATCTCTTAGATTTGGATTTAATCCATTAAAATTCAATGTTATTATGTAAAGGCAGTACTTATTCAACCATTTTACAATTGGCTTATATTTGTCATATCCGATTATTGTTTCTGTTTTTACACTTTTTGTTACCCTGACTAATAATTTTTCTTGCTTGACTCTCCTCAAAAAGTTTCTCTCCTGTCTTTTCAATCTGCAGAACTCCCTTTAGTATTTCTTGAAGGGCAGGGCACTTGATGAATTCTCTCAATTTTGGTTTATCTGTGCATATTTCAAACTCTCCATTTTTGAAGGACTGTTCTGCTGGATATAGAATTAATGGATTGCAGTTTTTCTCTTTCAACATCTTAACTATGCCATACCACTGCCTTCCTGCCTCCATGGTTTTAGATGAGAAGTCAGCTCTTAATTTTATGGAACATCCCATATAAGTGATGGATCTATTTTCTCTTGCTGATTTAAAGATTCTCTCTCTTTGGCATTTGACAATCTGATTAGTATGTGTCTTGGAGTAGATCTGTTAGGATCTATTCTGTTTGGAGAATGCTGCAATTCTTGAACATGTACATCCATGTCACTCATGAGATTTCAGAAAATTTTGGCCATTATTTCCTCAAGCACTACTTCTGCCAGTTTTCCCTTCTCTTCTCCCTCTGGGACAACTGTAATATGTATATTTGTGTATTTCATGCTGTCATTCATTTCCCTGAATCCCTCCTCAATTTTTTCCTTTTTATCTCTATCTATTTATTTATCTGTGTGATTTGGAAATCCTATTTTCTAATCCACTAATTCTTTCTTCTGCCTTTTTTCTCTCTTTTTTGCATAGCTTTTTTTAAAATTTTTTTTTATTTTTTAAAGAAACTTAAATTACACAAAGTTACACACAAAATATAGGCATTCTCATATACTCCACTACCCACACCTCTCACCCTCTCCCACATAAGCAACATCCTTCATTAGTATAGCACATTCATTGCAATTGATAAATGCATCCTGAGGCATTGCCTTTAAGCATGGTCCTTAGTTCACATTATCATTTACACTTTCTCCCACACAATTCTGCAGGCTATGGAAAGATATATAATGACCAATATCTGTCATTGCAAAGCCATTCAGGCTGATTCTGAAGTCCTATAAAAGCCCTTGCATTACAACTGTCTTTCCCACTCCCTGCCCCCAGAGCCTCCATTGAACACTACTTCCTCATCAATGCTGTAATTTCTTCCATTGCTAGAATCACAACAAGTTTATAGTAGAATAGCAGTCATTCCAATCTAGTCCAC
>JAQZBX010105774.1:0-10814 GCA_029593785.1 Cabassous unicinctus
TTCTTTTAACAGGGCTAGAAAACAGGTAAGATTATTTTATCAAAAATCATCTATAATGAATGTATTTATCAGAAAAGGAACTTGTTCACGTTTGAAGCACATTATATTTACATTAAAGATAATGCCATTTTTCACTCATCACTGTTTCAGTTCTCGTCTTCTTACATACTACGTAGCCATTTTTAAACAATTATTCTAATGCTAATGAGAATATCTTAAACTCAGAATTACGTCTTAAATTCCTAAAATGAAAAGAAACCATAATTAAAACAGTAGACGTGCTCCTTTACTTTTTTCTTCACTGACACCTCCTTTCCAAAGTGGGAGCCGCAGTCCTGAGGGGAAAAGATTGGCCCAGGCCTCAGCTGCTTCGTGGCGGAGCTGAGCCGTGGACCACGTGCTCCTGACCCCGCCAGCCTCTGGGCATAGTCCTCCCGCATGCCCTCTTTCTCCTGTCACCCTTTCCACTCAGAGCCCTCAACTCGTTACCTACAAGACCTTGTGGGAGGTTCCTTCTCCTCTCAGAAGAGTCAGATTTTCAAGAGGAAAGACATATAGCAAGTGTCTGGATACTTCTTCTTACCTAGCATTTCAAATGCTCAAATGTTCAAGTTTTCAGCAGAGGAGATCAGGTTAAATTTAGCTCTGCCCTGAAGGTAACAATTCTGCTCATAAAAGCAACACACAGCACCACGTATAGCTATTTGTAGAGTGTACGGGTGGGAGAAAAACGTCAAGAGATGGCATCCATTACCTGAGTAGGGCTATGCAGACTTAAATCTAAACCACAAGTAAACTCGGTGTGGTGCTCCACTGTTTCAAGAAGAGGATCAGGCTGGGAAAAGTTCCAGAATCTGTGAATATAAACAAAAATAAATAAGTGCTAAAACTACCGAAAAACTTATAAAAAGAAAAAAGATATTTGATATAGCAAAGATTTTATCAAAACAGGCTCAACCAATTCATAAATGCACAGCCCTAAAACTGACATACATGAAACATCTAGAAAAGGGAAAAAAAGTATATCTTATGCTAAAAAAACAAAACAAAATGGAATTAATAATCTATCCTTGTAAAAGATTACTGTATTTCCATTAGCATATCTTGTAGGATGGAAACTTAATAAGTTTTGGTTATATTTTTTAAAAAATATGTTACACCAAGACATTTGAGATGCAAGACACTGTATGCTTTTGTAGCAATTTCCTAAAGTATTCACAGCTATAAAATAAAGATATCGTATTAGATGAACTCTAACATTTTGTGATTTTAAATACTACTTCATTTCTCAATGACTGACATGAAAAGATCTTAGGTTTAATTTACATTTCAACAGCATTCAAATTCTTTGAAAAGAATTTGCTCTCTTATGAAAACCTCTGTAATTCTAAAACTATCCTTTTTTTTGAGGCACAGCCTTTATTATGGATTCCATGTCAATGTAATTTCTAAGAGGCAAGAAAAACAGAAATTTGTTTTCCTGAGCCAATATTAAGTATTCTATTTACCTTCTAAAGACTGGGAATGATAATATTTACCATAATATATCTCTGATTTTCCCTGTATAGAGAAGAATTTGGTCCTATTTTCAATACACAAAATAGTACTTAATTTCTAAAGCTTTATTTGCTCATCATCTTTTTTATTTGACTCTAAACACCCCATAAAAATGACACATTCGGAATCATACGGTCATACCCTCATTCAGCCTTGCTAACGAGCTCTACCACGGAACACACTGAAGCGTTAGCAGGTCGCTTTGAAAGAGAGTAAACACACAGAACCAGCAGTCACAGTTTGTTTAACCTGGTGCTATTACTTCCCTAATAAACACAGAGTTGGCCCTATTAAGTTGTGAAAAGGATTGTTGCTGTGGATCAGCAACTGTGTGGATACCAGAGAGACTATGAATAAATGGCTCCCTCCCCAGATTACTGAAATCTACAGAATATTTAGGGAGAGTGATTTTACTTTTCAAAGTCTGCCTGTCCAAAATAAGGAACAAGCTGTGGTCTTGTTCAGAAATCATAATGGTCTCCACTGTCCTTGCATATTTGCTCCTTCCGGTCTAGAGAGAGTGAATTGTACCAAAATTAAAATTTCTGGCTCTTGACCATGGTTGTATAAGCAAAAGTAAATATGGAATTGTGTAATCTAGTTTCCAAAACATTGTTATTCACTGATTTGCATGATTTGAAACAACAAATGATTTTGTACATCACTATGTTCCAAAAAATACTCAAAATGGTTTAAAAAATATGCATTCACTATGGCAAAAAGATAAATATGGAAAATAAGGATAGGAAAGTAAGTTGGAACTGCAATGAGAGCAGAAAGCATTTCTAGGGGCCGCAGGAAAAAGGGGGACACCATAGGCCCCAACCTCAGTGCCTATAACCAAGCGTTGTTGAGACGCGCAGGAGGGAACTCGCCTCTGGAGTGCGTGCAGAAGCAACCCTCCGCTTACGCAATGAGGCGCGGCCGCAACACCGTCTGAGCACACGGGGCGCTGTTTCGCTGGCTGCTGCGTACATGTCTACGGCACCGCCCCGTCCCACCCCAAGGTCAAGGGGGCGTCATCCAGGAATTCAGCTCTCTGACCATTTGGGGTTTAGATTTTATTTCAGTAAAATGGACAGGCTAAATATTCTTTAGGGAAACCATAAAAATTGGTTTCTTTCAGTAGAATTTTTTAAAGGTAATGAGCAGCAAAGGGGATTTGTTTACACCTTCCAGACAAGTTCCTGGAGTGCAGTTTTTGTTGTTACTGTAATTTGTCTGGAGCTAGCTAAGGGCCAAGCTGCCAAGAGGACAAGACAGGCACGCACTCAGGAAAGTGAAGATGCCCGACAGGGACGCGGACAGGGAGCCTCCTGGGGAGAAGGGAAGTCACAAGCAGGCGGCCTGAGACTACTCAGCAGTAAGCCTCAATTTGCTCAAGGGGTGGTCAAGGCCCCTCACGGTTCTATACCACAGAACAGCAGCCACGATAAAGTTCATCTCATAAAACTATCAAGTATTTACACACATTCTGCAAAAAATTCACACGCTAAAATGCACATTAAGGATACTGTTTGGTGGGGGCAGAGCTCATCTCGTGAATAGCCAAAAGCCCTACTGGCCATTATGCCACTCCACAGCTCTGAGGGAAATATGTCAAACGCAAAGTGTATATTGTGGTGCCAAAACCGTAAGGGTTCTGTTTCAGCAGCATGGCCACCTAGCTGACTAGGCCAACATTCTGCCTGAAGACCATGAAAATCCTGGATACAACAAAAGAACAATCAACCACAACAACCACAAAGCATCCGTGGGGAATTAAAGTGAGGAAGCCTCAGGTAAAAACTAAGTGAAGGCCAGACAGTGAGTGAGTGGAACATGGAAGCCAGCTCCGCCTTGAGTGGATTTGCTAAATGGGTAGAACTGAAGCTTCAATTTTCTTAACCTCAAGGGAATCAGGGGCCAGGAAAATCAGAAAAATGGATATTAATATTTATAATTTAAAAGGAATTTTCAGCCAACTAAAAATAGCTTATTAAAAATATCAAGTTAAATACAAAGTTAATTACACAAGCTAAGTAAACTGAGAGAACCAAAAGCCCAGCATTAGGTCTATCTGCCATAATTTATTTTTAAGTCACTGATGGCCTTTTTTAATTACAAAGAAATAAATGTATTTCTTTCCTTTTCCCCACTCTCCAGTAGCAATTCAATCGCTGTTGTCTGACGTATGTATGTCCAGAATTTTTCTACATATTTCCACCCAGTCCCACCAGGAAGGGTGAGTTGGGAGGAAAGTGGGCATTTCTCCCAGCTTTCTCACGTCTGCAGCTAAGGGGGCAGGCAGGATCTTTCCTAGCAGCCTTCCGACTGAGGGGCTCCCTAAGTTCTACGTACCCAAGATTATTCATGCACCAATCACACAAGTAAAACGGGCTGCTGCTTTCTGGAAGAAGTCAGGCTACATATATCATTAAATGGCCAAATAAAGAGCATTATTTTTCAGTGAAATGTTTGTTTGTTTTGGTCAAGCATATATACTCCTTGGCGCCTTTTTGTCTCTTTAGTGATGAAATCACTGACTATTTAAGCTCTCTCATGAGAAGCAAATACACTGGACAGGCCTCCAGTGATTAAAAATATTACAGAAATGAAGGAACATGTTTCATTTAAATTGAAGATGGAGAGAAAAAAATGATTGTAATATAATGTCTTGGCTGAGTTGCTTTTTGCTTCTGACTCCACAATTCTTTAACAATACAAGTATATAGCACTGTATTCAATAAATCATCAAAACTATTTCAAAAATTAAGCAGAGATTACTTTTTACTTTACTAAAATGTAATTTGAAACCTCTATACTAACATTTTAAAATTTTAGCCAACAGATGAAGCCAGCAGAAGGTTTAAAATATTTTTAAAAGTTCTTCCTTTTCCTTTCCTGTGCTAGACTTACAAGTTATTCATTAATTCTTTGTGAATCTTTCCTAAAAATAAGAGAAAGATTGGGAAGTGTTTGACCTTATATATGTACAAAGATTTGAGTTGTGTTTTATAATTTTAAGCACTTGCACTATTATAATCCCCTCCACTTGCATTGCTTGGGTCTAGCAGTCTAGAGCGCTGTGAGCAAAAACTTTCCCAAGAGCTTCCTTTCTCTTCATTCATTCAGCCGCTCGTGCGCCTGTGGGCCAGGCGCGGGGCCAGCGCCCTAAACAAGAGAGACATGGCCTCAGCCCTCCTGGAGCTCAGAGTTTGGTGGCATAGACGGACCCCCCCAAAATCACAAAGACACAAGTGTAATCAGAACTGACAAGTACCCCACAAAAGATAATGCAGGATGAAGTGAGAAGGGTTTCCCGAGGCATCCTCCAGGTGGAGAGCAGACAGGACAGCGTGCTCCTGTCCCAAGAACCTGGCACTGAGTGAGAGGGGCACAGAGTGCACGAGGGGGACAGGGCCAGCACAGGGCTCTAGCAGGCATGGGAGAACCCGAGGGCCTCTCAACAGTGTCGGAAGAAGTCACTGAAGGATTTTAAGAGATTTATATGGTCAGCTTTGCCTTCTTCTTTAAAATGTTTCTAATAAACTTTTTTAGAATAGTTTTAAAGTTACAGAAAAACTGTGAAGAGCATACACAGGGTTCCAGTGTGCCCTGTTATGAACATCTGACATTATTATGTGAGGAGAATAGGCTTGAGGGCTCCAGAATGGTGTGGGGAGACCAGTCATCCAAAAGGACGACGGCTGTGTGACTTAGCGTGAGAGCAATGGTGATGAAGAAAGGCTGAGGGTTCAGATGAGTATTTAGGCAGAAGAATTAACAGGGTGTGGTGATTAATGAAACAGAAGAAATCAAGAGTGATTCCCATGTTTCTGGCTTCTATGAGAGTACTTTTAACAGTTCCACGTATTTATTTATTTACAGATTGATCTTCCCCTAACAGGCACTAAGTTTCTTGAATTCTGGGATAGTAACCTATTCTTCTCTGTATATTTTGCATGTATAAAGGTATCTGACACATAGACATCTAAAGAATGCTCCATGAATAAATGGATGAACCAAATAAATGAATGAACTGACTATATATATTAAGGACAAGATAAAAAAATTACAAAGGCCAACTTACAAATGAGGTTACCTTCTCATCATGTATAGACGTGATTCTGAAATGATAGGCCAAGGACTCATTATATCAGACATTCAGAAAACACACTTTCCTTGACCTTGCATCTGAAAATTCTGATTGAGATCTGTGTGGGATCAGAAATCTCTCCCCAGGAACTGTTGATTCCCAGCCACCTGGGCTTGGGAACCACCATTTAAGCAGTGCTTCTCAACCTTAACTTGACAGATAAAGATTTGATAAATTCCCATTCGAAACAATAGTGATTTCAGGCAGGAGGAGAGAGGAGAGTGAAGTAGCCAATAGGGTAGAGGTTCCTAGCCTTGACTACACTGGAATAAACTCAGAAACCTTAAAAACTGTGACTGTGTAAGTAAGTCCCACCCCTGGAGATACTGATTTAATGGGCCTGGGGCATGGCGCAGCACCAGGAGGTTCAAAGGTGCCTCAGGTGGTTATAATGCAGCCAAAGTTGAGAACCTCTGACCAGGTGGGGGGTTATTAATTGGGTATATTAATTGAGAATCACAGAGCTAGACCAGTGGTTCTCAAACTTACAAACTACTCAAACTACTCCAGGCCAAGAGGCCTGGAGCGGGGCTCAGGATTTTGCAGGAGAAACAAGTCCCCAGCGGGGTAGGGATGGGGGTGGGGCTGGGGTGGATGCTCCTGCTCAGGCTCCCTACTTTGAGAGAACCACTGCTCTAGACAGTCAATTCTGGTAGGAAGTTATTAACACACAGTAGCGCTAAGCACCAATGAAGGCAAAACTTTGGGGGAGAAAAAAGGGCAGGCAAAGATTTTCCCAGGAAAGGTAACACCCTTATTTTATATAAGTTGATTAACTTAGCAAATAAGGCAGCTGGCTATCATCCATATTATTGCTAAAAAACACAGAATAGTGCCAGTGTTAGCTCAAGTTTCCCAGTAATAAGGAATAAAGATGACCCAAAACAGAGTTTTCTACTTCATTCTCAGCGAGAAGGACTTCCAGTTTGCACAGTGCTCTCACATGGCCTTGTATTGCTTCTGGTCATCACAAGGACTCCATGACAGATACAACGGGTAGAACCACTCTCCTTCCAGAGATAAGGAAAACATGCTCAGAGAAATGAGGTGAGCCATGGAGATGCGGCTAATAAACAGCAGTCCCAAAGCACAGCCTCTGCTGACATCACACCCAGTACTTTTCCTACTAAAAGTTGCTGCCCCTCACTTGTCCTCTAGGCCTGGGCCATGCTGAGGATCTGGAAGATGGGAGTGCAGGATCTGAGATTCTTCAGGTTGCTTCGTTTAACACTCTAACAGTTCAAATGGGCCTGGACCAAATCAGGCTTCCCCCCAAATCCTCAAACTACATAGAAAACTCCCTAAGCCAAAGCCCATGCCAAGAGTCCACTCATCTGCCAACACACATTCCAAACTAATACCCTACGAAAGTTATGAGCCAGAATAAATCTGAACTCCATGGCCAGGAGTTTAGGAATTCTCCATTCTCTCCTCTCTTATTTTTATAGGCACTTACTGCCTACTCTCATCCATCTGCTATTCTTTCCTAACTTATGGATCATTCAATGGCTCAGCGCTTTTTGTAATGCCCCTGGTTCTCATCCTTTTAAAGTCAACCTCCTCTGAGTAGAAATTTGGAATTGTGGGCTTATTATTTTATTGTGCACTCCTCTTAGAGGGAATTAAAAAATAGAAATTATAGGCTAGCAAAACAACTTTCTAAACAGCTAAAATTTCATTCATTCACTCAAAAATACTTGTGTGCCAACACTAATTAATTTGCATGGTTGGATTGGAGGGTTGTTTGTTTTTGTTTTTTTATTTAGAAGTGGTATTAACAAAAATAAAGTTTAACAGAAAAACACCACCTGCCTGCTAAATTAAGAATATATGATTACTAAAGAATTTCCAAAAATGACTTGTAGAACACTTGATCATAAATAGCCAGAAACCACACCATCTTTACAAATGTTCAAGATTAAATATGAGAAAAAAAGTCTAGATCTGAACTTCTCTATCAAAATACATTAATTATGATATTTCAATTAAAACTTTATCAGACGAGTATTTCAGAGGAGCTGAGTCAACTTCATCATGGTCACATTAAGCCCAGGCCCCACCCCTCAAAACCTCGAGGGCTGTGGCCAAAGAAAGAGCCAAAGAACTCCACGGGGCTGGTGGAAGGCCTGCTTTGATGCCACTTGTAGCTGCGACCCACAAGGATGCAGCATGGCTTTACGAAGTGCACCACATCTGAACAAGAGGGAGCAGCAAAAAGAAAAACTCCTATATGGTCCGTTTACTGTTTACTGGCAAAAATAGAAAAGCCATGAAATAATTTTGCAAAGAAGTTTCAAACAAATATCTGACTGAAAATAAACCAAATGGGAAAAACTCCATCTACTAATGAAAGACTATCAATATCTCAGGGTTAAGAATAGTCTGTGTACATGTGAACTGTGACTATGGCAGTTTGAAGCTTTTACAGATCTCAGAAAATCCTGTTCTTAAAGCTAATCCATTCCTGTGCATGCAAACCTACTGCAGGTGGGACCTTTTGCCTTTGATTAGATTACGTAGCCCAGGGTGGGTCTTAGTCCTCTTACTGGAGTCTTTTATAAAGGACTAAGGAACAAAGTCTGAGGAATAAAAAGCTTCAGACACAGAAAAAACGCTGCAGAGACAGGAATCCAGAAGCTGAGGGAGAGGGCCCCGGGAGCCAGAAGCTGAAATCAATGGAACAAAGAATCTGAGAGGGAGCCACTTTAGCTAGAAGCTGAAGGCAAGAAGCCTGGAGAAGAGGAGAGAGACGAGTGGACGCCGCCATGTGCCTGATCGCCCACAGCGGCAGCTCAGGGTGAAAGCATCTCTGATGATGCCTTCATTTGGAAACTTCACAGCCTCAGAACTGTAAGCTCTTAAGTTAACAAATCCCCATTGTAAAAGCCAACTCATTTCTGGTATATTGCTTTGGCAGCATTTAGCAAACTGAAACAGTGGCACCAAAATGCAGTTAACTTAGAGCAAAAGAGAATGAGCAAAAGAGCATTTCACAGGAGTCCAGATGGATAATGAGATCAGATGAGGTTGCATTAGAACTTCACTCCACGCCTAAATGTAGAAAATCTTTAAACTTACAGCAGCTGTAAGTATCCATTAGCCATCTCACCATATATAACACTGAATGTCCTTGTCTCCACAGCTAAGGCCTGACGAGACAGCCCACGCGTGGTCAGGCTGTGGGATGTCTGAGCAGAATACCAGGATCTGCTTTATGACCAACTGCTCAGTGGAAGATGGATACAGTGCTGGGATGAGGGCAAAGGTGGAGGGAGAAAAACAGCAGACTGACTGATCCCCTTTCTTTTCTGGTGACAGGACACGAATGAAAGCTGGATGGCAGGGAGGGAGGAAGGAAACGAAACTGTGCAGAGAGAGGAGGAATGGCGCAGCAGGTCCTTGGAGTAGAGCAGTCTGGATGCCTTCTTTAGGCCCCGCTGCCTTCCTGCCCTTGGACTCTGAGGGACCCCACATCCCAAGAAACACTGCCCCCTTTCTATTTAAGCTAGCTCAGGTGGCGTCTGCTACAAACACACACCCTAAATGATACTGTGGAGAAAGACAAGGAACTCTGCTGACTTGTTTATAAACGAATACTTTTGGCCTTTTATTCTCTATATGTTCCATTCCATTAAGTCAAAATCTCTAAGAATTCAATTTTAGAATATTTAGTGGTGCCACCTTCTAGACTGGGGCTTCAGGCAGACCTCAGGATGAATTCTTTATGCCTGTGGACTGAGGGGGACAGATCAACCACTCCTACCAGCGGAATGGGAGTACCAGGTGATTTGCTTACTATGCATGCAAGTAACTAAGAGTGGGAACAACTGAGAGACTGGCAGAACTTTTTGCTAGAACTCCCTTTTCTTAAAAACAGCAAGTGTGCAGATGGGAGTCAACTAGTTCTACTAGGCTGATTTAAAAAAACAGAGCCTCCTGCCGCCCCCTGCCGCCACAGGCAACCACTTTAAATCCTTCTAGTGGCTTCTGATATTTCACTCTATATTTCTAAATAATATGCTCACAGGCTTCATTGATTTTTTTTTCATTTTCAGATATTGTCTTTTGATTTTCTACTATAGAAGATGAAGCAAAGTGACGTCTTCATTAGAAAACATGAACATCTACAACAAAACCCACCCGGCTGCCCGAGACTGAAACCCTACCACAGAGGTTTTAAGAAATTATAATGCAAATTAACCAGCAACATCCAAAAATGTTCTCTGAGAACTAATCAGCACAATTCAAAGTTCAAAGCAGTGACTTCTACTGCATTAAGCTGAGGCATAGTGCCCCTCACTTCTTTTACATCCACCCATTTCTCATGTTCTTACATTAGGGTATGAATTAGATACAGATTTTGGTTTGATTCTTAAAGAAAAATGTTGGTAATAAATAATTCCAAGAATGTTCTGCAGTTATAAATCAAGGCATTTAACATCAGAAGTCTTACAAGTTTCTTTCTAATTAATGTATGTTGTTTCACTTTATAGGACATTATTTTCATTTTTCCCTTAGCATTTAATTTATAAAACTAAACTGCACTCATGAAAAGATCTTTCTAGTATAACAATAATTAACATAAGAATGCCCCAATTTAAACAAGTCAAATGGAAAAACTCTTTTGGGGCATATGAAAAAAATGAACATAAATTTAGGAGTTATTGCTTTACACATACAAATATCTTCACCTATAGGTAGGGAAAACCAAAATGATAGATGAAGTTCAATTAAATTTATTAGTAAATCACAATTAAATTTGATTGTAGAAAAAAAGGTCTATCTGTAACTTTAGTTAACAATCAGGACACCAATACAATGGTTCCAAAACTGTCAAATAATAAAATTCTACAATCTAGTCACTATTGACTTCAATATAATAGGAACAGCAAGTTTTCTCCTTGGAACATATTTTCTCATCCCAACAGGACTTTCCACCTATTAGGATTCCACACTGAATTCAGTTTTATTAATGACTACTTCAAGCAAAATTAAAGAGAAAAGCCATATTTAAATACAATTGTTGGGAAGCGGGTGTGGCTCAGTGGATAGAGCCCCTGTTTATGGGCTGATGCAGCAACCTCACGGCAGGAAGCGGGTGTGGCGCAATGGATAGAGC
>JAQZBX010105775.1:0-5000 GCA_029593785.1 Cabassous unicinctus
ATATATATATATATATATATGGTGCAAAAATGTAAAAGGAGCAAATTAAAGATTTCAGTGACATTCTATCCTTTTAGATCTTAGAAGCATATGTTTTATAAAAGCAAAATAGCACTGTCCAATGGAATAGATCTAAAAAAACCATTCTTTTCACAGTATATACAAAGGCTCCTCTTCCATTGCATAAGGAAAGTAGGTAAAAAGCTGCCTAGGGAAAAATAATCCTCTGGTATTTAGTTAAAGCAAATGCTATGTAAAAATGTATGTGTTTATTAAACAGAAGGTGAAAGTATCATAAATTATTAAATCTTAATTGTAAAGTTTTAGAAGACATTCTTTTTCTGATTTGGCTTTAAGTCCTATTTCAATAACCAAACTCAAAACCGTGGTCCTTCCTGTGCATTTAACTGGATGCACATATCAGTTTTTTTCCTGATAATTGTCATAAAGCTCTTGATTGCTTATAATTCTTGGACTAATTTGCTTATTTTTGAGATCAATTTCTAAATACAGTATTGCAAAGATTTATGAATGAGGACATATGTGAAAATATAAATTTACAAGAAAAAACTCGAAGGTAGAAAATACTTGTAGATGAAGTATACATACAAATGTTTATAAATGCTTATATATGAATTATTAATCTATGAAACTTTGAGATGGAACATTTTATGATGTACAGACTAAAAATAGGTAAAAATATAGGTAAGTAATAACATGCAATAACTCAATGAAATAGCATTTAAGTATAGGCTATCTAATAAGCTGCCTGAGGAACAATTTGGTACATTAATAGCATACACTAAACTACCATTCCTTCAGAGATTTTCCAGAAGTTGTTTGTGAAACAAATAATAATTATAGTGATGTTATGGCAGTAGCTGTGCTATTTTAACTAGAATTCTGTTTTCTTTTCTAACTAAATGCAACTTGTTGCAGTAACTTCTGAAATGGCTAAAAATTTGCAGATGCAGAGTAAAAGGATTAATAAGGCCTAACCTGAGGAAGAGTTAAAAACTAGTAAATTTTACTAGTAAATTTTGATGGTGGAAATACATTTATAAATGCTTCATCAAAAATCCACCTGAAGAAAAAAAAAACCAATTATTTGATTGTGAACACTCTTTGAAATTAAGCTTTGTGTCATATGCAGAAATGAATCCATTTGTATTAATTATTGTTCTAGTTCCTCAATTTTCATAATCTGCATATTTTGATAGTCTATCACATGGGAAACTATTTGATTGATATTTTATACAAAGCACTACTGAACTTTAAAAATTAGGAAATATTGAGTTAAACCTTGGAGCACGGTTGTCTCTGTGAAGCTTCGCATGTACACGATACAATAGTATTGACTCAAGGAGTAACACTGAAGCCTGGAACTGTTCAGTCAGCATTTTAAACTATTATGAGCTACCTTCTGAACCATTGCCAAGTTAATAGACAATGAAAGATAATGAGCTTGAAATTGGGTGTTAAATTGCATTTTTGGTTCTCTCCCTTTTTCTTGAAGTTTAACTGTTTCCTGCAGAAACAAGTCATGTTTTGATGTATCACTGTGTAAATATGTATTTTAGGCCATGAAAAAGGAAAGGAGGGAAAAAAGGCAGAAAACTGTATTTCATGTGGAAACGTTTTATATATATATATATACATGAAAATTAAAATATGCTGGATTATAAAACTTCTAGATTGTAAACTATACTGAATTTATGTAAAATGAAGATACTGCATTCAAAGAATATAAAAAGGTATATTACCCTGGCCTAGGGCCACCTCTGAAACTCGTAAAGCAGATTTATCCTACTCGATTACCAAGACTTTTAGTAGGGCCTCTTTGTGTTGTTATTTCAACAATGTGAAATTCTGGATTCAAACAAGGGGAAAAGAGTTAATGAACGAGGGGAATGAACGATGATGCCATTCGTACTATTTTCCTCTGCCTTTGCCATTCAGAGACGAGACTGACAGTCTAATTCTAAACAAACCGAGGATTTTTGTATCATTTTATTAAATGGGATAATGCAAATATTTGATTCTTGAAAATCATCTTTAAAGTCGTTCATAAATGAACACGAAATGCCACTAATGTCATTCACCTGAATTTTTGAGGACTGAAGATTTCATTATGATGGGAAGAAAGGCTTATCCTCATTAGTATAATTGTAGACTCTTTCCTTTACTTCCTTTTAAACTAATGAGTTACATTAATCCAGGTTCATTTTTATAAGCCTCTTGGGGCTAAATGTAAAGGACAGTCATCTTAGAAAACAATAAATTAAAAAAAAAAAAAAGCATGTACTGTGCATTAAGTGCACGTATTTCATAAGACCTAGGTTAATACAACTGGCATCCAGTTTAATTAATCCTTGTTAGTGCAACAACTAATATCCCTCCCTAGCATGTTTCCTTTAAACATTAGTATGTTAATTAAATGTTTTTTTTAAAAACATTTTTCTTTGTACTTCAATATGGCATTTATACCATGTAAATCTCTTCTCAATAACTACCTTATAGAGATGTTTTCTTATAATATCAGGTCTCTTGCAGAAATTCTGGAGCCTTTTTGAGAGCTGTTCAGGTGTAGAATACAGATATTCAGCTGCAGGAAAAACAGATACATTTTTAATGAAACAAAAACCTCAAAGCACACACTCGATATTAGTCACTTTACTAATTAAAAATGCATATTGCTCTGTGCTGCCTCGTGTTTTACATTATTTAAGCATGATTTTATAAGGTTACCTCAGCTCACAAGGATGTTTAATGCTAAATAAGACTGTGTAGTTGTGCTGTTTAGACATCTCCTTCGGGTGATTAAAATACATTATTCTAATGTAACACAATGCATATGTGATATATTTAGTGATGAGAATTTTTTCAGAGAACTGGCACTATAGCCGTATGTACCCTGTACAACAGTTGCATATTATTAACTAGTCAATTGTTTAAATAATTTGGTGTGTCTTTCAGTCCTCCATTTTTCTCTGTGTATATCATTAAAAAAAAATCTGTAAGCTATTGCAGCAACACTGACCTGCTTATAAAAATCCATCATTATGGGATGTGTATGCTAACAATGAAGAATACTATTTGAAAACTTGCTTTTTTGTTATCTTAGAACAGATGGTAAATATAAGCTTACTCTAATGTATTAAAACACATAAAATTTTCCTTAACACTAACATGTTGACTTGCCAAATAAACAATTGCTCCTGCCTAAGTTTATTTTCAAACTTTCTAATTTAGCATGAATCATGTATTAAATCTCAACAAAGACGTAAGTACATTAAAGCAGCTACCTGGAAATATTTCAGGATAAACCAAGTCTTTGGGACAAAGTGGGTAACAACCACAATACACAGCTTCCAACCTAAAGAATTTTAGAAAGAAGAGAAGAATATATTAAAAAGACATTACTAACATAGCCAGAAAGTGGTTCTTTTTGCCTAAGTGAACAGTGTGAAAACAGTAAAATGGGACAAAAAAACATGGTCGGCAGTATAATCCTAAAAGCCAAAGTTGCTCTTTTAAAAGATTTTATTGATCATATATGAATTTCAGAGAACAGAACCAACAGCATATGTTTTGTTCACTGAATTAATCAAGGCGCAGCTCTGCATTTTTTTTTTTTGTTTTTAAAATACTGTTTAACACATTTTATAATCAGCAGATAAACACATGTAACAACATGGTAAAGTATGGACAGCTTTTCTTAATAATGCTGCGAAGCCCCAGAATGTTCCTTTTTTTTTCAAAAATGTTTAAATAAAATAGCAAATACTTAATTTTAACACTGTAGCCATAGGAATGATCAAGGCATTCTTAAAGCATCAGGAAAAAAAATTACAGTCTGCTCTGATGGAGCATTTTCATGTTAAACTCATGCTTCATAATGATTTGCTATTATGCAGAATGTGAAACTATCCCCACTTTTATTGAAAAGTCCTCCTGAAGATTACTTTAGTGAACATTTTGCTTTCTTTACTAAAAATGTAGATCATTTTCAATTTTATCAGAAAAGAATACTACCTCTATTAAACAAGCAAAAAAGAAAGTTTCGCTTTGTGAGAAGATTTCCCCTAGGACAACCAATAGGAAGTTTTTCTTCATCTAACAGTAGCAAGGGTTAAGGAGAGGGAAGGTATTGCATCTTGAAGGTTGCTTTACCTCTGCATCATGGTTATTGATTTGACATGGAATACACTTTAAAGATACCACTGTAATTTCTGTTGGCTAAAAATTATGCAGTGAAATTCAAAACACTCTTTAAAATATGTTTATTTTATGAGAAACTTTGAATTGCATCCAAAATGTTGACCAAAGACGGAATTTTATTTTGAACTGCAGATTTTTTTCAACCCAAGTATAATTCGAAGTCATGTCAATGTTTACCTTGTTTATTTACAGTGACAAAGTACATGCAATTTAAGCTGTTTTTAAGTGGGTGTTTTCTCTATTTTATTATGTTAACTGAAATTAGTTTAAACGAAAAGTATTTACTTTGATGCTGCAAAGTTTGGAAAAATATGGAGTTCAAAGTTTGTCTGCGAACTGACTGAATTTACTATCAAGATAGTACAGTGTAAAGGCACGGGATTTAGTGACCAGTTATTAATTTCAGAATCCAAGCTAATATTTAATATTTTCTCTACATACATAGGGTACACATACAAATCATTATTGTAAGCAAAGCTATAAACTACACTGTGACTGCATTATACAACATTAGCAAAAGTTTCGAGCATATAAACCAGTAATATTCCTTATGAACAAAAGAAAATATGCACTTTATCTGAAGACACTCAGTTTTAAAATGCTGTGCCAATCAAAAAGCAAATACATATGAACATTCTCTCATAATTACATAAAATCACAGAGTGAATTCATAAGCATTTCAGAAAATGCATTTTATCTGCTTTTTAATAATGGATCTGAATTAGAGTATTCTGTTCCCCGAAAGAAAACTGCAGGCCAAGTTACATTTTGAGTCATCA
>JAQZBX010105776.1:0-10808 GCA_029593785.1 Cabassous unicinctus
AATAAATATGATGATTAGCTTTTCCATTTCTGCATAGTAGGCTGTTGGAAATTTGATTCAGATTATGTTAATTCTGTATATCATTTTGGGTAGAATTACCATTTTAACAATATTTAGTTTTCTAATCCATGAGCATGGAATACCATTTCATTTATTTAGCTCTTCTTTGATTTCTTTTAGCAAAGTTTTTTTAGTTTTCCATGTATAAGTCCTTTACATCCTTGGTTAAATTTATTCCTAGATATTGGATTCTTTTAGTTGTTATTGTAAATGAAATATTTTTAAATTTTTATTTGAGAAGTTGTGAGTTAACAAAACAAGCATACTGTACAGAATTCCCATTGATTGCCCTACCACTAACACCTTACATTGTTGTGACACATTTACTACAAATGATGAAAAAACATCATTGTAATATTACTGCTGTCTATAGTCCATAGCTTATATTTGGTGTGTTTTTCCCTCAAACCATCCTATTATTAACATCAAGTATTAATATTGTGCATTTGTTATAGTTCATGAAAGAATATGCTCACATTTGTACTGTCCACCATTCACCTCAGGGTTCGCTGTGTTATATGGTCCCCTGCCTTGTTCAATCCATCCAAAGTGTACACTCAGTGGCTCTCAGTTTCATTGCAGAGTTGTGTTGTCATCAGCTCATTCCATTTCAGAATGTTTTCATTAATTCAAAAGGAAAACTCCCATACTCCTTATACCCCTGCATTATTGACCCTTAGCATTGAAATAGTACCTTCTTTGCCATTGTGGTAAAAATATTACTGTATTAGTGTTAACTATAGTCTATATATTACCTTAGTTGTAGTTTACCCATGTATCTCCATATTCTTAACACCTTGTAAGAGAGAAACATTCTTGTATTTGTATTATTACTCACAATCATCATCCACCATTAAAATCACTGTGCTTCACAGTCCCTAGATTATCCTCTAGCTTTCTTTCTATTGACATTAACCTCCCTAGACTACTCTTTTAAGTCACAATGATGTTTATAAATCAGCTATGTTGATTATACTCACTATAATGTGTTACCATCAACTCTAACCATTTTCCCACATTTACAATCCCCCTTATTAAACATCCTACATACATTCAGCATCAGCTTCCCCTTTTCAACCCACATTATATCTTCTAGTAACTTATACTCTATAGTTTAACTCCATGAGATTATTCAACATATTTAGTTCATATTAGTGAGACAATACAATATTTGTTTTTTTTTGAGTGTTGAATGAATATTTATTGGATAGATAAGCATGTGAGGCTATCATGTAGTTTATTTAACCTAGCACTCTTTTTGTCATTATATCAAATATTTCACTTGTAAGCAAAACCATGTATTGAATATTTGCATACAGACCCTTGTATGCATGTCAAGTTATTTTCTCAACAAATATACTGAGTGGAATAAGCTACAACTTTATAGGATGAGACTCCATAAGTCTGGGCAATGAACAACTAACTTGGATCTGTAAACTAAACAACTACCAAAACTCATGCAGGTTATACCAGAAGACATTTGAGTTCCAACTAGGAAGAGTAGAGAGATATTGTTGAATACATACATCTTTCAGTAGAGACCCGCGAAAGTCTACACACATTTTGAGTTGCAATAAACCATTATTAGATTAAAAGCTACTTTAGACCCATTCTAACAAGGTATGAAAAAAGCTTTCACAGGATCAAGCTCATCCACAAGTAACAACTTTCTGCTAGAAAATAAACCAAAACCTTTTAAAGGAAGGCAACAAAATACAGACATTCAAAAACATGACACTTATAATATCCAGTATTCAATAAAAAATTACTAGTCACATGAAATATCAGGGAAATGTGATCCATAACCTGATAATAATCAGTTGAGGAAACAGATCCAGATATCAATGTCTGCAATGGGCAAACAAAGATTTTTAAACATATATAATAAGCATTTTCAAGAATTTAAAGGAAAATATAAATATAATGAAAAGAAAAATAGATATTATCAAGACAAAAACATGGAAATCCTATAGATAGATACACAATTCACTGGAAGGGAATAACAGCAGATTATACTCTGCAGAAGAGAATATCAATGCACTTGAAGATAGGGGAAGTGAAACTGTCTAAAATGAAGCACAGTGAGAAAAAAAAGACATGCTCAGTTACCAATGCAAATGCCAATATCATTCAGCTTAACATAAGTATAATTTGAGACAAAGAAGTTGGAGGATGGACAGAAAAAGTAGTTGAAGTAATAATGACCAAACAATTTCCAAATTTGATGTAAAACTATGTATGTACAGACACAAAAAGCTCAATAAACCCCAACAAAATAAAAACACAGTAAACCACACTAAGCCATATCATAATCAGTCATTTTGGTAGGCTGGGAAATTTACACCTTGTCATTAGATAATACTGTTTATTCTCTGTTTCTTATCATGACCATGCTGTTTTCATCCTATACTTTAAAAATTTAAAAAATTAAAAAAATTTTTTTAAAAGATGCTTAGATTATATAAATGTTACATAAGAAATGTAGGGGATTTCCATATGCCCTACTCCCTACCCCTCCCACACTTTCCGACATTAACAACATCCTTCATTAGTGTGGTACCTTTGTTACAATTGATAAACACATATTGGAGCATTGCCACTAAGTGTGGATTATAGTTTACATTATAGTTTAAACTCTCCTGCACAACTTTGTAAGTTATGACTAGATATATAATGGCTGTGTCTGCCATTGCAACATCATTCAGGACAATTCCAATGTCCCAAAAATGCCCCCATATTACACCTACTTTTCCCCTGTCCCTTCACTCAGAACTCTGGAGGCCACTGCCTCCACATAATTGATAAAAGTTCTTCTATTGCAAGAATCACAATAAGACTATACTAGAATACCAATAAGTCAACTCTCATCTATCATTCATTCCCCAATCCTGAGAATTCTGGATTCTCCACCTCTAATTGACAGGGGGTGGATGGGACTATCTTACTTGCAATTTCAGACTCTCTCTGTTCCCTGGGATGGTTGTTGTCCAATATTACCTCCCTGTTAGTTGTCCTGGGTTAGTCCAATGAACTGGAGAGTAGGTGTTGCAAGTCTGTTGAGATTCAGGGCCCAGCTAGCACATGAACAGCACAAAGATTTAAGTCTCTTGGACATATACCTATCAACTCTAGTACTAACTATAGGTTCAAATAGAAGGGGGGTGGGTGGGAAGAAGAACCATCTGTGGGGAAACCACAACTAAGTCCAACTCTGTCACACCAGGGAGCATAAATTTACAAGTAGGGCCCACTGGTAGGGAACCAAACTCCTGAGCTGTCTGCCATGCCTATAGTGTCTGGATGTCTCCACTATTTGAGGCAATATTTACTTTGGCAGTCAATAAGATCCTGCTGAGACATGCATAATCGTAACCTCTGGAATAATCTCCCAGCTCACTTTGAAGTCTCTTAGCCATATAAACTAATTTGTCTTTACCCTTTCCCCCTTTTGGTCAATGTCTCCCTCCAATTGCATTGCTAGTTGGTGCTTGGTAGCAATCCCTCGGTTCCCGAGAGGTTCATCCCTGGGTGTCATGTCCCATGCCAGGAGGGAAGGCAATGCATTTATATGCTGAGTTCAGCTTAGAGAGAGTCCACACTTACCACAAGATCTTGAGGACATTTTCCTACATTTTTTCTAGGAGTTTTATGGTTCTAGATTTTATATTTAGGTCCTTGATCCATCTTGAGTTAATTTTTGTATATGGTGTAAGATAGGGGTCCTTTTTCTTTCTTTCAGTTATGGATATCCAATTTTGTCAGCACCATTTGTTGAATAGACTATTCTGTCCCATGTGATTGGGGTTTATGGCCTTGTCAAAAATCCCTTGACTGTAGATATGAGGATCTATTTCTGAATTCTCAATTCAGTTCCATTAGTCAATATGTCTATCTTTATGCCAGTACCATGATATTTTTATCACTGTAGCTAAGCAATTTATATACTTTAAAGTCAGGAAGTGAGAATCCTCCAACTTTGTTCTTCTTTTTAAAGACATTTTTGGCTATTCAGAGCCCCTAACCATTACAAATTTGATAACTGGCTTTTCCATTTCTGTGAAAAAGACTGTTGGAACTTTTATTGGGGTTGTGTTGAATCTGTAAATCAGTTTAGGTACAATTGACATCTTCATCTTGAGATATTTACTGATTTCTTTTGCTATTTCTTCTTTGACCCACTGATTATTTAAGTGCGTGTTGTTTAATCTCCATATATTTGTGAATTTTCCCTTTTTCTGCTTTTGATTTCCAGCTTCAATCCATTATGATCAGAGAACATGTTTGTATATTTCAATCTTTTGAAATTTGTTGAGACGTGTCTAGTGACCCAACAAAGGGTCTATCCTGGAAAAGGATCCATGAGCCCTTGAAAAGAATGTATATCCTGCTGTTTTGGGATGTAATGCTCTATAAATGACTGTTAGGTCTAGTTCATTTACCATGTTATTCAAGCTCTTAGTTTCCTTATTTATCCTCTTTCCAGATGTTCTTTCTAATGCTGAGAGTGGTGTATTGAAGTCTCCAACTCTTACTGTAGAAAAGTCTATTTCTCCCTTCAGTTTTGCCAGTGTGCATCTTGTGTATTATGCACCCAAGGTTAGGTGCATAAGTATTTATGGTTGTTATCTTCTTGGTGAATTGCCCCTTTTATTAAAATATAATGATCTTCTTCATCTAACAGTTTTGCATTTCAAGTCTATTAATTCTGGTATTTGTATCACTGCTCCAGATCTTTTTTGGTTACCATTTGCATGAAATATCTTTTTCCAACCTTTCACTTTCAGCCTATTGTGTCTTTGCCCCTAAGGTGAAACTCTTGTAGATAGCATATAGATGGCTCATGTATATTTTTAAAATCTATTCTATCAGTCTACGTCTTTTGATTGGGGAGTTCAATCCACTATCATTAAATGTTATTACATAAAGGCATTACTTACTTTGTCCATTTTATCCCTTGGTTTTCTGTTGTCACTTCTTCCTATTGTCTTTTAATCCTTTTATTTACCCTTACTTATAATCTTCATTTCTGCCGTCCTTTCCAAGTCTCTTCCTCTTTTCTTTTCCTTTCAGGCTGCAGCACACCCTTTAGTATCTCTTATAAATCTGGTCTCTTGGTCTCTGTGTCTTCTTTTAAGCCTGCACTTCTCAACCATGGTGTTTTGCACATGTTTTGGTCAGATGTGTGCTGCAAATAACATGTTACTATTAACTGTAGGTGTATTAAAGTTTGTAACTGATTTAATTTTATAGTTAGAGTGTGTTTAATGTCTGTAATAATGTCACTCTCACTTGCTACCATTATGATATTTTTCTTTAGTGAGAAATAGGGTGGTAAAGTGAAAACTATCACACTAAGAATTGGTATGTGTCCTGCATAGGAGTAAATGTTATGTCTGAAGAAAAAGTCTCACAATGGCCTGCTTAGGCCATTTAGTGGTTTCTCCAACTTCTCAGTTTATGTGAGACATTCCTTTTCTCAGTGAATAGTTTCAATGAATTGGGATTTTATTTTCCTCTTAAGATATTTATAGACATTTCAAGAATATTAATTTGGTAAAAAATGTGATGTTACCAGGTGAATTTGGCCAAAAAAAAATATATATATATATGAATCTTGCACCTTGTTTGTATAAATCAATATAGTTATTAAGAACTTTGAGCCAAACTGTGAAACCTACCCTGGAAAACAATAGCTGAAACTTAGGTCAATTAAACTTCTGTTATTTTTACTTTTTACTCAGCTAGTAATTTAAAAAAAAATTGAAGTGTATCACTCATACATAAACATACATAAACAATAAGTGTATAGTAATTGTTGTGAACTTACAAAACAAACATACATAACATCATACAGGGTTCTCATAACTTACCCTACCACCATTACCTGGCATTGTTGTGAAACATTTTTATCTAATGATGAAAGAGCATCCTCAAAATATTACTACTAACCAAAGTATCTTACATTTGATGTATTTTCCTCCTCAACCCACCTTATTATTATTATTATTATTTTATACATGAACATACATAAACAGTAAGTGTATAATAAAAGTTGTGAACTTACAAAGCAAACATGCATAACATCATTCAGGAGTCCCATACATCAACCCATCACCAACACCTTGCATTGTTGTGAGATATCTGTTACAAATTATGAAAGAATATTGTCAAAATCTTACTATTAACTCTAGTTCATATCTTACATTTGGTGTATCTTTCCCCCAACCCACCTATTATTATTTATTAGAATATATTTTTATTACAGAGGTTGTGAACTTATAAAACAATCATGCACATGTGCAGAATTTCCATACAACACCCCTCTATCAATACACCACACCGTGGTAGAATATTTGCTACAGATTATGAGATAATATCAGACTATTACCACTAACTATGGTCCATAATGTACATTTGGCACACTTTTTCCACACTCCCCCATTATCAACACAGTACATCTTTGGCATAGGTGCATGTATATCGCAGTATTGCTGGTAACCACGTCTATAGGACATTCCAGTTGACTTTTTCCCATGCTTCACCACATTCCCACCACCCTGCAATACTGACGTACATCTGCTCTAGCTGACAAAGGACACTCTTGCATCTATACCATTAACCACAATTCTCATCCACCTCTGGGTTTACAGTTATTCAGTCCCTAGATTATTCTCTAGATTTCTTTCAATTGACATTTACATCCCTAGACTACTCTTTCCAGTCACTTTCCCATTTATAAACCTCAGCTAGTAATTTTTCAATTACTGTTATTTTAATTCCTATAAATGATAGTAATTAAAAATAAGGAAACAAAGAGACAAAGTAAATCAGAAACCAAGCTTATACAAAACTATCAAAATATTCTATTTACTGAACAAGGATTTCATTCAATATGAGACCCAGGTTGAAGTGATCAACAGGGACAAAATTTCATTTGATGTTTGAAGTACAAGACAAGCAGAGTAAAAACTGGAGAACATTCCTTACTTGTAAATTACTTGAAGACAAACACCATGTCTTGTTCTCTTGTGCCTACCACAGGGCCTGGCATTTATTACATGCTCAATGAAGGCCTTTTAGATTAGTAAAAAATCCAGTCTATCAAGGTTGGCTGAATCCATGATCCTTTGATAGATCTCTCAGCTGTAATTATGTATGGAAGTAATCAGGTAAGAATTAGGGTAGCTTCCTTGTATCTCTTTTGTTATTATTTCCTATTCTGTTTTAAGTAGTCTAATATATTTGTTTAACCTCTCTTCCCTCTGAACTCACTCTGCCATCTGCCTGCCTCCAATCCTATAAGCTTTAGACTGGAATATGTAATTCTCCTCACCATACAACATTATTATTGATAATAGGATTTATAACTTTAAATATGAGCTTCAGCTTTTGGATGAAGAAAGAATTGAGAAATGGAAGTGCCAGAGTTTTGAAAGGGCTTTAATTGTTTTTATGTTCAGTAGCTTAATGTTTGGAGAAATGATAGCTATTTAGAGATTCCTCACCTCATTCTGGGTTAAATGCTCTCTAGAAAGTGCTTCCATACTCTACTGGTGTTCCAGGAATGGTTTCCTAAAAGAGAATGACTAAAGGTAAATGTTAATCAAATGGGATTTGGTTCTCCTTTCTTGTTTTTAATTATTCTTGAGGCCACCAAGTACATAGGAGTCTTATCTTCTACTGGTTCATCTCTTTTGGTAATGTAACAATTGTAGGTAAACTTTACTCAAAACAATTAATTTCCAGTTCCACTGAGGGTGGATGTTATTAGTTAATGCACATACCAGCAATCTTATAGAGATTATAGAAGGAGGATATTTCCTTAAAGTGTGAAAGTTTTAAGCAGTACAACAATGTATAAAAAGAAAAGCAAAATCACTCCACTGGTCAACACCTCTCAGTTATTCTTCACCAAAGAATCTAGTGGTACTGTGAAGTTTGGATCCAGAAGGCCTGGACTTAGCCTGAGGTATGCTATTGAAATAAGAAATTTTACCTGCACTGTTCTCACCCACTGGTCAAGGCATGTAATGTACTGAATAGCGGTGTTACTTTGCAAATATTTGTCCCATTAAGTTTGAGTTTCAGGTGCTTTGTATCAGCTTGTCAGTGAGACTGATGCTTTGGGTTGTCTCTGCTGTTTAGGCTCACTTTGTAATAGGAATAGCCTATATGAACAGCAGAATATTAAAAAAACACAGCTGGGCCTCTATTTTGGGCTTTCTGGTTGCAGGGTATTCTGTGAACACAGCAGTGTTTCCAGATCCAAGAGAGAAAGTGCATCCTGATGTGGCCCTTACAAAAGAGGACAAGGGAGCCCACATCTGGCCTTTTCCAATCCCTTGTGATAGATAAGGCAGCCTCTGGCTGTGACAAATTTTTACTTGTTACTGTTCCTATATTATCCTTTTCCTGTAAAAAACTGTAGATGTGTAACCATTGTCATTTTGGGTCTTGTGAGTCTTCTTTAGTAGTCAAATTCTATCTGCCACTCCTCTACTATTGGCAGTTCTTTTGTATCTTTCCACAATATTATATGTATATCATTTTAAAAATTTTACCATATAAAATTATGCCAGTCATAATATTTGACATTTGTATTTTTAAAAAATTATGTGTCCATATATTAATTTTATTTTAAAATTAATTTAAAAGAAACAAAATGCAAATCTCCTGGGTTAAATTTTATAATGCCTTACAAATCTGTAAAAAAATATATTTTTATAAGAGTTTCAAAATTTTCACAAAGTTAAATCTCATTTATGTCAATTTCCTGGGTGCCTCTAATAAAAAGGTGCTTTTAATCAGATGTCTATAGAATTTTCAAGGCCCCAAGTAATGGTCATATTTAAGGACCTTTGAATTTCTTGCTTAGTATTCAATGTATTTCCTTTCTTTCAAAAAAAATATATTTTCCTTTCATGTTTAGAGTTCTCACAGAATTCTCCTATGAAAGTTATGTATTCTCTTGAAATCAATTTTCCAGTTATTTTGACTTTATCACACAAGGCCTTGCTTAGGTGAGAAACTAAGCAGTGTCCATTTGTTTTGTTTTTAACTTTCTGCATGTATATCATTCCCCTGATGCCTCATTAAACAAAACACCTTTTAATAGTTGTTTTTGCTTTGTCAAGATCCAGGAGTATTTGTCTCTTGGCAATGGGGACTGAGAGTAAGGTAGGACATTGCTTGCTCTGAAGGAATGTGCCAGGTTTTGTGGTATGATAGAATAGTGGGTCCAGAAACTGAAAATCATCCTCCACAGGGCAGAAGCAGACAAATTCCAGTGTCTGTTACTATGGTGGTGTGGAGGTATAACAGAATGTACTCTTGTTTAGGATCAGTTCACTATTGCGGTGCAATCATACCCTACAGTAAAAAGATTTTCCCATTGATGCTTTCAAAAGTCTCTTCCACTGTGCTCTTTTGGACTTAACAAACAAAAGATTTATTAATGAATAGCTTTTCAGAATCTAATTTGTGGAAAATAGAGGGACATGATGAGGGGTGTCTGTGTGTGTTTCTCCTGTATACTGTCTACTCGGGCTTACATATCTGCTATTGTCTGTGAAAGCAGGCCAAATCAATTTTCCCCATCACAGTTTCTCATTTATTTTTCTGTTTTGCATGGGATTAACTTTTGAGTTTTATATGTTGGAATGCATTCATGCTTTGCTTGGCTTCCTCCAGAATTTCTGACCTATGGATCAATGGAATGCTCTCTTTTTACCTTTACCAGTCCTTTTTAAATATTTCTCTGATATATCATCTGGCTATTTAATAGCATCTATTGTACTGTCATATGCATGAACATAGATTCACGAAAAGAGTCAGGCTGATAGAAGCATAAAGTCAAGGCCCCCTAAAGGGCTGCATAATATAGTTAGAAGCTGAAAGGGCAGTGAGGATTTTAGGGCAGATTTGAGAGTCATCCAGTATTCATCAAGATGGTACAGTGAGAAATATCAAAGACTGACAGAGGCAATGATGATTTTGTTCCATTGAGTCCTTGTTCACTCCAGCTGTACTGAACTTCATTTGAACACCTACCATCACAGTTACCTCTCATTCTGCTCAGGAGACAGTTTGTAAAATTAAAGTGAAGGGAGGTTCTGTTCCATCCTTCATCTTCTTTCAGTCCAAATTCTGCAAGGGGAAGAGATACTGAAAGGAAATAAAGGAAAGAGCTGAGAGAGAGAGAAAGAGAGAGAGAGAGAGAGAGAGAGAGAGAGAGAGAGAGAGAGAGAGAGAGAGAGAGAGAGGAGAGAGAAAGAGAATGAATGGAAATCATGCATGCTTGGGCTACTTTTATAGAATGCCTAGACCATTGATTAAAAGTATGCTTTCCCTTTAGGTCAAGAAACTCCAGTTGCTATGAAATTTAAGCAGTTCTTAATTCTGTAGACATTAACATCTGGCTTTGGATTAGCAGAAATTCTGTGGAAAATTTTAAGCAAGAATATCTAAAATCAAGAGAATTTTAAAAACAAAAGATGTGAGAAACTGACACAGAATACCTCAGCTTTATGTTCATCCATCTGTGTTCTAACAGATTGCATAAGGGTAAAACAAATAGGAAATTTGTATTTTGAAAATTTATGAAGATTCTGTGCAGTTCATTCATGTTTAATGTTTGGCCTTTTACTCTATCATAGTATATCACAAGAGAGGATTGATAGAGCTGACTGGATCCCTGATGTAAAATGTATGACATAAAATATGGAATACACACACACAGACAAACACAC
>JAQZBX010105777.1:0-10814 GCA_029593785.1 Cabassous unicinctus
TCTCTCTCTCTCTCTCTTTCATACACATACACACACACACATGTGCGCACACACACACTTTATTTTGGGCAGGGCTAGGGTTGGCTAGGTGGAATCAGGCCTCTTAGCAGAAATTAGTATTCAGACAGGCTAAACAGTCTTGTAGAAAGAGTACCAAATCCAAACTCAGTTCAGGGTATGGCCCGGATGTTCCTTTCCCTGCAAGGCCTTGGATAAGGTCCTTCAGTTATTCTATAGGTATTTTTGAGTGCTATTTCTGTTTACCCTTATTCATCCCACATCTCACATATATCATTTCAGCATCTCTGAAGTGTGTGTACCTCATTGTTTAAATGAGGGAATTGGGTTGGACCAGAGGTCACAACTCAAAGGTCTACAAGGGCCTGATGAAACATAAATGAGAAGGACCAGGTAGAAACAAGTGGAGACTGTGGCAAACTGGAGAGCTCAAGCCATGTTCCAAGGAGGCAACTGCTACTTAGCTCCAATCAAATTTACCCTATGGTTTTGTTGGTCCAGTTTTGACTGACCCTTCTACCTTTTCAAAAGAAACAGAAAATCTAGCTATTTAAGGGAAATTTCTTGATTTTTAAGTGTTAGCCACCAATTCAAATTAAAAACCAAAAGCAAAAACAAAACAAAATGTAAAAAACTTATGTAGCCATACGTTAATCTTGTTTATCTATGGGCCGGAATGGGCCTTCTAGCTACCAATTTGCTAGACTAGATAATCTTTAAGATTATTTGAGCCTAGAGGTCCTATATAGCTAAACTCCTGGGTGAGTCCTTGAGCAGGTTGCTTTTTCTTTCTGGGGCTTTTTCCTCATTTATGGAATGAGGTATTGATTCCTGCTTATTCTACTCTACCAGGTTGCTATGAAACTCCACAGGATATTTAAATCACTTTGCAAATTACAGGGCTTGACAAATGTGAGGAATTATTACAGTTTCAGGAGAGACAACCCAGGGAGTGGAAGTGGCTCAAATGGTTGGGCACTTGCCTCCATGGAGGTCCTGGGTTCTGTTCCTGGTGCCTCCTAAAGAAAACTAGCAGACAGACAAGGGAGCCATCTCAGGGGTGGGTGGGTGGGTAGGGGAGAAATAAATAAATAAATAAATAAATAAAAAGAGAGAGACAACCCAGCCCAGAGAAGATAAATGCCATTGTCATAAAGGAATGGCCTTCCGCAGGGTTTAAGATACCTTGCATTTGATCATATTGAAAAGGTCAAAGAGCAACATACCCTTCCATCCGGGGTCCTGGGACCAGAGTAGGGTGGAGATTCACCCATCAGGACTGGCCACACATCGAAAAATTCCTAGGCATGAGAAAAACAAAAATATTTTGAATATAGATTAAGAAAAAGAGACTAGGAAGGTAGGTAGAGACCAATGCAAAGGACCCATCTTCATGAGTCATCTATCACTGAGCTTTAGAAGATGGGGAGAGCTCACTGAAATCTATGCTTGGTAGAAATGCAAGTCTCAATAGAGTTAGAGGATGTCAATCACGGCAGGCGATGAACTGGGCCTAATTATCAATCAAAAACATAGGAGCTGAGTTGGAGCACCCTCAGTCCTGTGGGACATGAGAGGAAGAGTAGAGTCTCTGTGGCTAAGAAATTTACTTTTAGGACATGCTAAGCATGTGACCCAAGAGTTAGCTAAAATGATGTTCACTGCAATATCATCTACAGTATCTTGGTGCCAAACATAAGCATGGTGCCAAATATGAACATATAGCCTGTATTGGGGATACAACAAGAAAAGATGACATCTGTATAACAACCGACCATGAAAGACGCCGGCAGAGAGAAAAGAGAAAATGGCCAACCAAGTTGCTGCACAGTTATGAAGTCTCAGGAAAGAAAGCAGACTGGGATACCATAAATGATCATTCCTGCTACTTCTCTGCTGGTTTTCCTACGACACATGGGGTTGCAAAGCTTGTGTCAGGCAGAACCTGGGCCTGGTGTTAAAGCTCGGATAGTGGTTACCTTCATGGAGAAAGGTGTGGGAATGACCGGAAAGGGACATGAAAGGGGCTTCTGAAGTGTTGGTAAAGTTCTATCTCAAATATTGGTTGTGGTTACATGAGGGTCACTCTGTGATGATTCATTCAACTCTTTACCTATAATTTGTTTGTTTCAATATAAAGGCTTACTAAAATAATCCAAGTGTACTTACATGGAAAGATGTTCGTAAAACATTAAGTAAAAAGGCAGACTATCAGGAAATGGGACTCAGCAATTTTTAAACAGCTCCTCTCAGAAGATTCTGATGCACTGACCAGTTTTGAAGCTTCTGGACTAAATCTAAGATCTTTTCCAACACTAGATTCTGTGATTCATGTGTTCATTTAGCCAATTATTTGGAGGGCCTACACTGGTCTGTGTATCATGCTCAGCCTGTCAAGGCATACAAACCAAACTATCAAGAATCCTGCACCTGGGATTCTTGGGAGAGGAAATAACAAATCTAGATAGCTCTGTTCTAAAGCAGACAGCGATCAGGCTCATTTGGTAGGAACAGATAAAAGAAGAGCAATAGGACAGTTAATTTTGGAAAATGTAACTGAAAAATGTTTCTGGTGGGGGGTACATTGGGCTCTGCCTCCTATCTGCTGCAAATATGGCTCTGAACATTCTGAAGGATCAGCTCTAAGCATTCCCCCACTTCAATTACCTGGGTGAGCTCAGGTCTAGACATAACATGGGGAAGGGTTATGCCCAATTTTCAGTACATTTTCTGAGAATTCCTGAAGTTGGTGATTTTCCTTCATCTGAGTTTCAACCTATGTAGATAACTTATCATTTATCTTCACAACTTGTAGCAGTTTGATATTACTTATGAATTCCAAAAAACAGATGTTATGTTTGTAAGCTGGTGTGTTTCTCTGGGCATACCTTTTGATTGTATTAAATTCAAAGGTTTTATGTTTACTTGAATAAATTAAGATTAGGGCTTTGATTCAACCACGTCAGTAGAGTATAACTCAGTTTAAGATCCCACCCACCCTTGGTGGGCTATATAAATGGACACTCACTCAAGAAGACACAAAGAAGGCACAGGAAGAAAGAGAGCGCCATAGACAAAGAAAAGGAGAGAACTTGGTTGTTTTGGTCCTGCCATATGACAGAAAGGAGAAGGCTCAAACAGCTAAAGCCCCGGGGAGAGCTGAGCCTTTCACCTGATAGTTTGCAGCTGAGGAGAGCAGAGCCCTGAGCAGTTGAGTAGGCCTGGAAAGAAGCAAGCCCTCCAGCCTACAGCTGAGATTGAAAGAAGCTGGGCCCATGGAGCCTTAAAAGGAAGAGGAAGACTGAACTCTCACAAAGATTGGCAACCATCTTGCTTCAACACGTGGCAACAGACTTTGGTGAGAAAATACCTCTTATGGTACCTTGAGTTGGACTCTTTATGGCTTTGTAACTGTGAGCTTTTACCCCAAATAAATATGCTTTATAAAAGCCAACATATTTCTGGTACTTTACATCAGCACCCATCTTTGGCTGACTAATACACCACCTCATCAGCCTGCTTCTGTATGCTCTCTTTTCCAATTGACTAAGACAAATACACATTGTTTTTACTCACCTGTGCCCCAGATTGATTTTTCCCTTTCAAAGGTTGGTATTCCTCTCTTCAGTAAAAGAAAGACTATGTAAAAGATTTCACAACTACCTGAATTCTCCCATCCTCTTCCTTGTGCACTGAATGGGTGACAAAAGCCTGGGTCCCATGCAGCATACATTTAACCTTTTTCTTGGAAATGTTTGTTTTTGAAGTTTTCTCACCTTCTGTTTGGTCATGTCTAAGAGACCCACAGAGTATCTGTCACAGTTGAGAAAGGCACGGACTGTGTACAGGGCTTTGTGGAACTGTCTCTCAATGTCTGTAAGCTCTTCAAAGACTTTGCTTCCAGACCACAGCAGTATCTGAAGAAATACAAAAAACACATTCAAAGTTTCTGAGGCACGCAGCAGCAGTTCCCTTAGCTAGAGAATAATAACAATTTTGTAAAGTTCTCTCGAGTTTATCTCATTTAACCCTCACAATAAGCCATGGAGGTAGACAGGATAATTATCCCCATTTTATAGATGGAGAAACTGGTATTTGGCGAGATAAAATGAGGGAACTGCTTATACCTGGTCTAACTCTTTCCATTATCTTTATCTCATAAGTTGTTAATAACAAACATTAATTGACCATAAGTGCCCTACATACATTATCTCATTTACCATTGATAATATTTGAAGGGTGGTACCATAATTATTGGCATTTACAAATGGGGAGACTGAAGTGTGGACAGGTTAATTGACTTGCCCAGGGTCTCAGACCTGGTAAATGACTGAGTGGGAATTCAAACCTGAAAACTTGTGCAGAGAACCACTCTGGCATACAACCCCACAAACAGCCACCACCTCATAACACATGGAAGCAGGGCAGAGACTGTGTGGTGGTTCCCAGGCATCTTCATTACCACCTGCCTTTCCTGCCCTGGCCGCATCAATGCTTCATGTCCAATACTTTCCCTTGAGTCAAGCCCCTTACCTGGCCACGCCGCGTCTCACAGCTGTGCAGGTAACTCAGGTGGAACACCTTCAAGATCAGATTTGCAAAATTGAGATACTTCAGGAAAATCTAAAAAATTAAACAGCATGAGGGAAAGTGGGTGAGAAGGAGAAATCCCTTCTCTGGCCAATTCTACCACTAGCAGATGTCTGAATATTTTAAAAGCCTCACAGAGGCAATTTGGGCAGATAGACTGTAGAACACAGAATCATAAAATACTGAATGATAAGAATCTAAAACTTACAGAATGCAGAATGTCAGTGCTCATAGGGTATATTAATGACAAATAGCTACTGCTTATTGAGTGAGCAATCCCTGTCCTGTGAGAAATAATTCATGTACATCATTTTAAATGATCATCACAAGAACCCTGTTAGAACTGTTATCATTGCCATTTTACAAATAAGAAAGCTGAGGTTGAGAAAAGTTAAGTGGCTTGGCTAAGTCAAAGAGCTAGATATTGGCAGAGTCAGAACAATTATCCCTAGGTTTCTGACTCCAAAGTCCAGTGTCTTAACTATTATCCTGTTCTGCCTCCCTTGGAGAGTATCTAACTAACTCTCTGTCTTTTTAAATGGGGAAACTGAATCCAGGTCAAATAGCAAGGTTTGGGGGACTTCATGAGCTGGAAGAATGTGCTAACATGGCCATCTCCAGGAGTTTCTAAGGCAACCTTACCTCTTCATCGCTCTTGGTGAAGTGGGGCGCATCCACTTTATTCACAGCCATGATGATGGCCACCACATCCTTCCCATTCATTATGGGGGAAGCCAAGATGTTCTTAGTCTGGTACTCTGTGAGGGTGTCCACAAAGTCACAGAAATGCTCATCCTGAGAAAAGGCAGAAACAAGCCTGGGTGGGCAGGTAAAGAGTGAAGACAATACAGCAACTCAGAGCTAGGCCTAGGGGCCCATTGTTGACAAGAGAATGAAGACATTTCCATCTACTCCTCCTCAGCAGCCCACCTCCAAGATGCCTTATCAGATGACACACACTCTTCAACATTCAATCATTCATTTATATATCACTGAGCTAGGGATCTGACAGTCAGAGATGATTCCTGTCCTGGAAGCCTCCAAAATCCAGTAAAAGTTCTGAGATATAACCAGCTAAGGGCTGCGGTGGATATGCATGCAAAGCAGGGTAGGGGCCTGAGGCCAGAGTGGGGGTGGGTGGGGCTGACCCTGCCTGGAAAGGGAGGTTCAGAGAAGGCTCTCTTAAGACGATTACAATTGAACCCAAAATAGAAACATGAGTGAGAGCTTACAAGGGAGGTGGGGAAAAAATCTTGGTGAATATAATGATCACAGTGGCTCCAAGTATTGCACATGGTGCTTTACCTATGTCGTCTCACTTTAATTCTCCCAATAGCTCTATGAGATGGGTACCATTAGTAGCCCATTTTACAGAAGGGGAAACTGAGACTCAAGAAGGTTTGCTTACTCATCCAGAGTGTGACTCTAGAACCTGCCCTCAGTTCTAGAGAAGGGTAGACCTGGATTCAGTCATTTAATGCAAAGGACTTGTTATTTTCAGTTTTTATTAGCAATCCAGTTCTAGCATCACACATCCAGTTCAGGGGATATACCCATTCCATATATCTTCATTGAAGTCCCAGTCGGTGTCAGTCCCTATGCTAAGTGTTAAGGATACAGGGGTGACCAAGACCCAGACCTGCTTTCAGATAGATCATTAATAGTAATATAGGCTGTAAGGGCTTGTTTCAAGGCTGTGGGAGTACAGAGGGACATATACCCCACCCCCAAAGCAGCCTGGGAGGCCAGTGTAGGCTGCAGTGTGGTCCCTGTGGTCAGAATGAGGAGACAGGACCTCAATTGTTGTCTTAAATCCAAAAGAATCCACCTTTCTGTTTTCTGGTAGCAGTGTGAGGTTTTCCCACTGTCAGCATTGCTTGGGACACGAGCCAACCCAAACATGTGCAGTTCATGCTGTTCTGAGAATGGAAATTTATTTCATAGAGCCAATTCACAGAGCCTTTCTAGAATGGAGGCTGTAGGTCTTCCTGACACTCTTTCCCAGAATTCAGAAATCCAGAGTATGATGCTCTGCATCTATGAATTTCTTCCAGTTGGAGTGGGATTGAATAAACATGCAACAGTGTTGTTGTCAATGAGGCGGCTGTTTCAAACCAGGTGAAGGTTAAAGGAATTAAGAGAAGTCTCTGGTGCTCTACTTGAATTAGCATTTGAGGATTAAGCAAAATCTCTAAGGAGGTATTAGCCAAGAAGGGTTTTCTCTAAGGTTACTGATGAAATCCTAAAAGACAGCTGTGGGTGGGGCATGCTCAGATTCATTTCATGAAGTCAGCTCTGTTTTGCAATTTTCACCTCTATCAGCAAGAGCAAATATTTGGACCTCAGCCACATCTGGGGCAGATGTTTTTAAACCCACCAGGACTCTCTTTCACACTGAGTTCTCAGATGTAGCTGCTAAAACAAATACCATGAAATGGGTTTGGCTTAAACCATAGGGAGTTATTGGCTCATGATTTTGTGAGTCGAAGTCCAAAATCAAGGCATCAGCAAGGCAATGCTTTCTCCCAGAGGACTGTGATGTTCCGGGGCTAGCTGTTGGTGATCCATGGTCTTTGGTTTTTCCATCACAGGACAGTGCACATGGAAGCATCTTCTTTCTCTTCCAGGTTCTGCTGACTTCCAGCTTCAGGCTGCTCCCTGTGGCTTCTTTTTCTGGTTCCAGTTTCCTTTGTTTATAAGGACTTCAGTCATGCTGGATTAAGGCCCACCCTCATCCAGTCCGAGAGCACCTTAATAATAACATCTTCAAAGGTCCTATTTACAAGTTCACACTGAAAGAACTAGGGATTGGGACTTGAACACATCTTTTGTGGGGGGTGTGATTCAATCCCCAACACAAGGATTCTCCCCTAGAGCCATAGGAGAGAGCCTGGCCCTGCCAAGGCCTTGATTTTGGACTTTTAGCCCCCAGAACTGTGAGAGAATAAATTTCTGTTGTTTTAAGCCATCCAGTTTATGATAATTTGTTATGGCAGCCCTGGGATACTAATACAGTAAGTATGTCTGAAATATTGCATGGGACTGACTTATACTAAAACGTTATTTATTGTTTATCTAAAATTCACATTCAACTGAACATTCAGCATTTTATCTGGCTATGATAATGGCCAGTCTTCCTGGAGGAGACCCCAAAGATGAGTAGGAATTTGCTAGGGAGTAGGGAGCTACATTAAAACTCTGGAAAACTCCTCTGTTGGTGGTTTCACATTTCAAAAATTCAATGATTGTAATCATTTCCCAGCTCGTTTTGAGGGTGCTGCAGGCTAAGATTTTCACTATTACGTGGTTCAGGGACACAGGTGCGAGTCTACACCATCTTCCTCTTCCTTCTCTATCCAATTCTTAGTCACTGTTTGGCAGCCAAGGCTGCCTTCTGCCCAGAGCCTCAAATTGAGGACGATTTCTTACAAGGAGCAGGAGAGAAGCAAACACGTGCAAATGTCAAGTACACGAAGTAGACCGTCCTGGGCTGACTCACCCCTAAGCCTAAAAGCCTCCAGAGAAGCCCAGCCTCACTTCCAAAGTAAACTTTGGGGGCAGAACAGGAAAAAGCAGGCGGTTGCTTAGCACAGGGACTACACAGAGATCTTTTAGAATCAGACAATCTTCCCAAATCTTTAATTGCTTAACCGCAGGGTCCAAAGAAGCTCTCAGCACTTTTGTTCTTTGTTTTCCCACAAAGAGAATCTAAAATGAGAGTGGAAGGGAGAATAGACCCCAAGCCACATGGATGAGTCCTCAGGAAAGCCATAGAGGGGAAAGATATGGCTGCCAGATGCCCCAGTGGGAGATGAGGGAGAAATCAACCATTTGGGGATGTGGCCCAGTGTGTTTCAAAGAAAACCATTTCCCATAGAGGCCAGAGTTTGTGCTTCCTCTCTTGCCAATGAACCCGAGTTAAAAGAATGAACCGTTTGCATCCTGCTTTAGTGGATGTAAATTACTGGCTCTGCCCCTAACTTTGTGGTAACCTTGGGCAAGTCCTTTCTCCCCTCCTGGCTTTAGTCTCCTCATCCATTAAATGATGAGTTGATCTCTGAAACCCCTTTTCCTCCCTATCTTTTTAACCTTAAAACCCTTAATCTGAAATAAGGCCAGTGGTAAGGTGAGTACAAAATCACAGAATATCCAGGCTAGACCTTGGCAATGACTGAACCCAGCCTCCTTGTTAGGTTGCTGCAGCAATAAAGGAGACCCACATGGCCCTGCCATTATGGTGCAATCTTTCAAGTGAGACATGCATCAAAGAAATTATTGCATAATTACCTGATTGTGAGTCTTACACCAAGTGTTGCCTGAGCACCTGCTCTGGGCCTGACATTGTATTGGGTCCTGAGACAAAGTGGAGACTAAGGCAGACATGGTCCCTGGATCCAGGGCTTATTGTGATAAACAGTGGGAAGAAGAGACTATAATGGGAATTAGGGAGGGCCTCCCTGAGGAAGTATCCCTCAGGGTGAGATCTGAAGGATAAGTAGAAATTGACCTGGGCAGAGAGGTATAAGGAGAACTGCTAATGCAGTTTAAAACACCGAAGTACAGAAAGGGGAAGTGATTTTCCCAAGGTGATCAAAGAGGTCCTTATCAGAGCTATTCATAGGATGCCACAGAACTTTGGACTCTTAGGAGAAAGGACTAAGTGCTTAACCAAGTGATCAATATTAACTGCCAGTAATGAGACCGCCATCACACGCTTCCTGATGTCGTGCAGGAAGAAAATCACAGCTGTGTTACAAACCTGAATCTAATCATGAAGAAACACAAGGCAAGCCCAAATGGAGGAACATTTCTGCAAAACATCTGGCCTGTACCCTTCAAAAATGTCAGTGTCATAAAAAGCAAAGACAGACTGAGGAATTGTTCCAGATTCGAGAACACTAGAGAGACAAGGCCCTAATGAGTATAATTAAGACAACTGGCAAAAATCAAATATGGACTGTTTATTAAATAATAGTATTATATCAATGTTGCATTTCTTGAAATTGATCACCACACTGTGGATATGTCAGAAATGCCCTGTTCTGGAAATACACAATGGAGTACTTAGGGATAAAGGCACATGATGACTGCAACTTACTCCCAAATGGTTCAGGAAAAAAAGGAGAGATAAAGCAAATGTGGCAAAATGTTAACAACTAGTGATTTGGACGAAAAATATACAGTTATTTGACCTATTTTAAACTCTTCTGTTAAGTTTGAAAAACTTACTCAAAATAAGAAGTTATCAATTAGTAAGTGAATAAATAGAACACCAATTTGTCATCAGCCCAGCCTTGCTGGCCAGCAGCTCTCCACCCCACTTGGACCCCAGAACCACATGGAATAATGCCTCACTGCTCTTGCAAACCTTCCCCTTGTGGAGAAGAAAGTACCTCTTCTGCATTGGGGACGTTGATAATCTTTTTAGAGTGTGCGACGTAGCCCACCACACCCATGTCCAGTGGGAAGACAATCTCTGAGTCGGGCACCACCAGGCAGTCCTCGAGGATGGCATCTTTGTGGACATTGAAAAGCCGGGTGGCTAGTTCTGCGATGCCATTACGGGTCCTATACATGAAGAGGCTCATGCGGTCTGCCCGCAGGAGGAAGCACAGCTTCTTCATGACATTGAAGATGCATTTCTCAGTCTGTAAATTCTCCTGAAAGTCCCGTAGGAGGTCAAATATGATTTCACTCTCCTCCACACTGGTCAGTGAGTGGTAGTGGCTGAAGTCCACGGCTGCCTCCTTGGCCCCGAGGAGGTCTGAGATGACCTTGGCTCGGTAGCGGAGGTTGTAGTACTGCTTGGCAAAGCCAACATTCGAGTCCAGGAACTTCTCCACCTCCTCCGCTGTGACCTCGCCCATGGCTAGGTATACAACTGGCTGCTTGTGGGGAGGGGAAGGAGGTCGGGAGTACTGAGGCAGCCTTACCAGGGCAGTTTTGCAGTCCGTGTAAAAGTGTCAAACCAAGTCAGAATGCATATCACTCCAGTCTGGACTTCTCAGGGTCACATCTAAATCTCACTGAGATGGCCACACGAGAGGGAGGGAGCTGTGGGGATTAAACCATTAATATTTCCCAAGAACAAGGATTATGAAGATTAGTGTGTCCAGATGCCGCTGGGTCTCAGGTGGGAGATAATGAGAGTTCTCTTTTTCACCTTGGCCTTCTGACAGCTGACATGGGATTTTTTTTTTTTTTTT
>JAQZBX010105778.1:0-10813 GCA_029593785.1 Cabassous unicinctus
AAGCTTCTCCTGTGTATGGCACCGAGGCCATAAATCACAAATATGAGCATGTGTAAAATTATATAGCATGGGCCCAATGTAATAATAAACACATTTATATTTTATAGCTGCTGTTTTCTCCACATTCAAGCCGTCTCATTGCCCAAGCCCCAGAGGCTCCCAAGCACTTTCCGCAAGCTCCTGTGTGCAGCAGTCTTGCTTTGTGTGCAGTAGAGTCTTGTGTTGTGTGCAGTTTCCTTCCCCCTCCATCACCAACCGCTATCTGCCAAATGCCAGCCTGCTCCTCTTTGTGCTGCGGCGGGCAAGGAATCATGCCCGCTCCCAGCCCTCCCTGCAGCATAACAGAGACACAAATGAGCTGATGACCTTTCAAACCGTGTCAGAATGGGTCCTTGACCCAGAGACCTTAAAACTTCAGCTGTTTCACTGTCTAAATTGCCCAAATGAAAAGACCTGTGTTTGCACAATGTGATTGTGTTTACACAAAGATTTAACGCCTCAATAGAGCAAAAGCTGTTCAGTTAATTTTAATTATTGCTTTATTCCTCTCACAACAGATTAAAAAAATGTTTAACAGCAAGCTCGTGGTAATTGAGCCCACAAGCTTTGTGCCCACGGTCATTCTAGCTCCTACAAAGAGGTAATGGGGAGGATGGTATGGAAGGTTTACTTTTGCTGGAAGAATTATTTCTAGTCCTTAACTTTGCTCATGAAGCATTCTTTTTGCAGAAGATTGGACACCAAGGAAAACCACAGGAAAACTTCAAGATCTGACTGTGAGAGGGGAACTCATAGACATACAGGTGGATTCGATAGCATTCTAAATACTTAGCAGCAAATTCTGAGCAAGCAAATCGCTAATATCAAGATGGGGGTGAGGAATCCTGCCAATTACAATGATTTATTAAAGGCACTTCCTTTATAGGTAAAATAAAATGAAGGGGGACGTAAATTTGAAAATACAAAGATTATCGGCAACACAGGATCACACAAAGAAAAATCTAGAGGCGAATAATACTTAAAAGCGTGGCGCCCTCGGGGGTCATATGTGCCATTCCTTCCACCTTCCAGGAATGTGTCTTTTGTTGTTAAAACCTTTTCTTTCTCCAGATCTCTGGAAGACAATTCAAGTGCTCATCGCTCTGGGGCTCCTATAGATTCTTTTGGCAGAAAGTTAGAAAGCAGCTATTCTTCACTATGTGCTTTTGTGGATATAGAGTAGAGATTATGGCACATAGCAGACTCATAAATTGGGTTCTGGATCTTTGTCCATTAATGGACTTATAATTCCTTTATTAATCAAGTGTTTTTCTCCATAAGGTATTTAATGCATCCATAAATATCCTTAAAAAGTGGGGCCAAAAAAACATAAAACAGAATATCATTAACTCCACATTTATCTTATAAGAAAAAATAGAGGCACAAAAATTATTTGTTCAAATTCACCTAGCAAAGCTCAGGTAGAACTAAGACAGGAACTTACAATTTATACCTCATCCATAGTTTCCTCCAACTTCTTCTCTATTTGAATTTTCCAGATTAGCACTAAAAGAGAACTGCTAGGATATATTCTTCTAAGGGGTCAGGGAGAAGTTTCTAATTACTATTTTTCTCCACAAATTTTCTGAAATATATCCTTTCAAGAACCAACACCTTGCATTTGTTTGCATCTTCAAAACAAATGAATGTGGCCCAAGCGGTTGAGTGCCTGCTTCCCACACGGGAGGTCCCAGGTTCGGTTCCCGGTGCCTCCTAAAAACAGGAAAACAAACAACAAGCAAACAAATGAAAAAACCAACTCAGAGGAGCCGATGTGGCTCAGGGGTTGAGCGCCGGCTTCTCATATACAAGGTCCCGGGTTTAATCCCCGGCCCCAGTACCTCAAACAACAACAACAAAAACTACCTTTCCTTTTTAAAAGAGGGGGTGAAAACCTTCTAGGAGCAAGGATTCTTAAGTTCAACCAAAATAGAAAGAATATAGGAATATATAAGACTATCATTCCATTTTGTTAGCAATTCTGAATTTGTAATTACATTGGACAAATAAGATAATGACTAAAGTGTGAGTCACCATATGTGTGGGTTAAGTGGAATGGCAAATATTAAGCCATTTTTTTCCCTGAACCATAAACACAACTAAATTCATTTATATCCTATTTCAGTTTAGGCCTAAATAAATAGAAATAACTGATCTTTAAAGGAAAGGCAGAGTGGAGTAGGCTCTGCTACAGTTCAGCAGTGAAACCTTTGAAAAATTATTCTCTGAGCCTCAGTTTCCTCATCTATTAAATAGGAATAATGCAGATACTTACCCCACTGGGTAAGTGAGGGTGAAATGAAATGAAGTATGTGACAGCACTGTGTAAGCTGTAAAGATCACTGTGAGCAATATTATTATTGCTTACCTGAGTAGACCCATAATGTGGAGGTAGCCACTTCCAGTCTTGGTACCCAATTGTCTTCTCACTCCGAAAGCCAACCCGAGCAGGAATGCCTTGGCCTATGCTTTCTTTACACCCTGTTCTGGGGAGCTTGACTAAATCCCCACTGCATCTTCAGGTCATCAAGATAAATATCACTAATTCCCTACTGGGTCTACAACTCAGGTCTGATAACAACTGTGATGCAAAACATGGCACTTACCATGACCCCACGTGGCCAGCTCACAATCGCAGTCTCTCCAAGTGGCAAAGGATAAGCTAATCTGTGTGAAAGACACAGATGTCACGTACTCCCTACAGCCACATTCACATGTATGAGAGGAATAATGTCAGCAGTATTATCCCCAAACACCAAGGACAATGCCATACAATTATAATAGCATATTGTCCATTGTATCTGGGGATGACACGCTTGACAATGTTATTTTCTATGCATGTGAATGTAGCTGAAAGGGCCAATGCATTATTCACATCTCCTGACAAACTGCAGGCATAAAGTGTGTGTCCATTAGGTAATGCCATTTAAATCTTTTACCTGAAATAGCACCTTTCTCCCTACGAATTCAAAATGCTTCACAGTACTTTCCTCGTGGTGCTGGTGGGAACTGGAATAGTGAATAGTGGGAAATACATCGAAGTTGTTCCTTCAATTAGGAAGTACAGTATAACACGGCTTTCGCAATAAAGTTCTCTTTTCTGACTAAAAACGCTTCTCTCTGATCCCTGCACTAACAGTTCATCATCACTGTGACAGCATTTACCACAAGGAAACCACCTGATTGAGGCGGTGAGACTGCTGTACACGAGGGGACAGGTAGAGAATGAGGCCACGTGGCGGGAGGCATTTCCTCAGGGCTGGTCAGCGAGGCTCCCTTCCTGGCTAAAGGCCTCCCACACATCAGCCTCACAGCTCCTGGATTCAAATACCTGCCTCAGCAAAATCTCAAATTATTACAGGTCAGTAGGTTTCAGCAAGAGCGAGTGGACGTCACTTGTGAAGAGTCGCAATCACAAATGTGACATCTAGAAAGCGAGACATCTAGCAGAAGGGGAGAAATTTCCCTCCTATGATGGCGGGGAGGGGCAGCATTAGGATCCACACCTTTTACATCCCAATAGAAATAATAAATTACACAATGCTACCAATAGTTTTAAAGATCATAAAGGGGATAGGCAAGACCTGGTCAGTGGTCTTAAAGGATGAGGAAATATTTTACAAGTGGTTCAGACTAACCCACAGAGAAGAAGAGAAGCTCAGCTAAGACTGTGTTAGGCCAGGGTTTCTCAGCCTCCACACTGCTGACATTTTGAGCTGGATAATTTTTTGTGTGGGGGTTGTCCAGTGCATTGCAGGATGTTTAACAGCATCTCTGGCCTCTACTCATCAGCTGCCAGTAGCAAGACCCCAGAAGTGATAACCAAAAATGCCTCCAGACATTGCCAAATGTTCCCTGGCGGGGGCAAATAAACCCAATTGAGAACCAGTGCATTACGCAACTAGTAAGCTCACATTTGGTGAGAATGGCCAGGATAAAAGGTTTGCTTTGACACACAGTGGCATCTTTAGCCATCGAGAGGAGGCCCCAATATTTCCCGTGAAGAGCAGCGCAGCTCCCATGTTCCTGTGTAATCTCATTAGCCTCAACAATTCTTACAGGGTCAGGGAGGGCTTGCCTGAGTAGGTCAGCTCCTGCAGTGAGCAGGGAACCACGTAAGGTTGCGAGCACGAGGGCGCCCAGGCAAAGGGCAGAGGGGGCTCCGCTCTCCAAGCACAGGGGCCGCGTCTGCCTCAGGGATGGGGCACCTTTTTCTGATTCACACAGAGGTCTAATATAGCGGCAGCCCTGAGATTCCTCTTTTCCAGGTTTACCAATTGCTTTAATTCACTTAACAGGGAGTAGCCTTGCGTGGCCATGAGAAGTAGAGAAGCAGGATTTCAGGACCAAGGAGAATCCAAAGGTTTAAGCAGCTATGTAGAACATATCCTTTCCTCACCCCGCAATGCATACTTCCTCATATGCCCACATTCTCACTATGTCTTGAAACATGGAGACACTGAAAGAAAAAAGATCTGCCCTTCCAGAAGAAAATGAAGAGAGGAAGCTCGAAAGCACACACTGTGTCCCTCTATGGCTTGGGCTATCCATGACCATTTCAGGCTTCAAAGGCTCCTGCCTCGAGCTTCCCAGGGCTTCCCAGAGCCCTTACGTGGTTATGTAACTCCACCTAATCAACTGCACAAGGCAAACCAGGACTTCTTTGGACTTTTCAATTCACGTCTACTTGTTTAATGGGGATGGTCCATAATGCATATGGGAAACTGTTATTATGACAATCTGCCACCAAGAAAGACTACACAGTCAAACCATCAAAACCACCCCCCTCCCAAAGTCACACTGTAAAACTGGTCAAATGATGAAGAAATTTTCTTCCTTCTGATGGTGCCTCGGAATCAAATGGCTAGATTCTTTAATAGACAAATCCTTTGAGTGATCAAAGACTGATTCTTTTCGTAGCAACAATAGAAATAATACTAAATCTGCTCTGTAGTTATCCTCTGATAACAAGGTTTTCTTTTACAGTTTGAACACTACTGATG
This sequence comes from Cabassous unicinctus, assembly GCA_029593785.1. Classification (NCBI taxonomy): domain Eukaryota; kingdom Metazoa; phylum Chordata; class Mammalia; order Cingulata; family Chlamyphoridae; genus Cabassous; species Cabassous unicinctus. Next base: position 5,043 of record JAQZBX010105778.1, read on the forward strand.
GCTAAGTGGTTTGCTTAAGATCTATGGAATACTGCAGTATTTACTCCATCATCCCAGCCTCGTTTAAGGCTGTTTTAAAGATAATTTAAAAGAAATTATTCCAGAGAATCTGATCTTGTCTTGCAGTGGAAAGGCTTGTTGCTCAGAATAGGGCTCTTCCCACTACACTTTGGATAGGGGATGGAAGAGCTCATTTTTATAGGAAACCAGTATCAGCCATTAAAGTCAAGTAAGAGTTGCTTTTGCTAACTATTTCTGTGCACAGTCAAACCACATGCTCTGAGTTTTCTCAATAAAGCAGCTCCTTCCCAGGGGGATGAAGCTGCCTCTTCAAGGGGCCCCAATTTACATACACTTTCTCAACCACTTAGAGTGAAACCTCCTCGGAGCATCACTTCACTTCTGAAGAATCTTCCTCCCCACACGATCAGTGAGAATTTCAATAAAGATGAAATGGAACTTCTACTTAAACAGGATATGGCAACTATATGGAAACTAACTATTCAACACATTTTTAAAAGTTTAATTTAATGTCAGATTTATTTGGTACCACATTTGGCCATTTGCCATAAGGAAAGAAACCAAAGTATGCAAAACACATGGTGTCTTGGTGTAAATGCAACATATGACCAACAAAGTGCTTGGAACATGTACTCTGCACATCAGAGGAATAAAACTTGTAATGGGAAATCATAGAGATCTGGAAGCTTCTATTTACTCCTTCATAATTCATAAAAGTCAGGAAAATCCCATAATAGCTTCTAGTACATTTTATTTCTTACTTTATACTCTGGATAATATCAAGAAGAATGGCTACAAAAGAATTTTGTTCAAATAAGAGATAATGTGGCACTATCCTTAAAATATAAAGGTGCTGCCACATTAAGTTAGTAATTTTAATGCTAGCACAAATTCTATTAGTGCGTGTATGAAATATAGGTGTACAATGATTTGCCAGCTCTTTCTAAAGAAGACTAAATGCATAATTTAAGTGACAAGCCTTCAAATGTATTGTTTCTCTCAAACTATATTCATAAGGTATGCAGAGAAGGAAAGACTCCGAGATTCTAATGTGTTTTCATAGCCAAAGGGTTTAGTTGAGAAAGCAGAACGAGGGGACGCAGGTGCCAGACATTGTGTAGAATCTGCACTTATGCTCCATTAATTGCCAGCATATCTTCCTTCCCTTCTTCCTCCCCTCCCCCATTAAATCCCTCCGGAAAACAGCAAAGCAGCAGGCCCAGACTGGTACCCAGCAGCAACACCAGGAGGAGAAGTAGCCAATTAGCCTCCAGAATACAAAGAGGGGAGAAAAAAAATGATGCAGTTACCTAGCAACCAGAAAGAGCAGAAACAGCTGTGTAGCAGGCCCAGGCTGGTACCCAGGCAGAAAGAGGATAGCCAATTAGCACACTGTATTTAATGCTGATGTGGTTTCCTAGTAACAAGCTGTACAAGTCTGTCTGTTGCATTTTCTCCCTCCCTTCTTCACATTTTCCTCAATCATGCACAGTATTACTATTTGCCCTAATTACTGTTTCTCCACTGCTTCCAGCAGCCATTATTTTGTCCCCAGAGAAATTGGAAGAACTCAGAAAAAAAGTTCCATAATGACAGTATTTAGTTTCAAATTCAGTTTAGCTGTAAGCCTTCAGACACTAAACAACAACAACAAGAAAAACCAAAAAAGCCAGCAAATCGCCCTCTGCCTAAATTTATAAGTAGCCTACGGTACCTTTTCTACATGCTAATATTTACATGTGGGTGAAGCAAAAGATATTTAATAATACATACTGTCATTTTGCCATACACTACATTTTCGAATAGGCTGAATCTTCTATGTACTTGAATTTATTCATATTGATTTTCTGACACTCTCTCCTGAACACCAGGAACATAAAATGTCCTATTACCTATATCAGAGAAAGGAGATGTATCTTTTGTTGCTCTTTTAAAAATACCAATATTAGTTTCAACAGGCTCATGACCAATTGAGAATTCAATATAAGGAATCGTTATTTCCTTTCTACAATAGAAGTTGAATACAAGTGAAGAAGAGTGCCGTGTACCTCAGAGTACAGGGATTTGAAACACCATGTTATAAGTTCACAAGGACCGTAATTAATGCCACTGAGGTGACATGAGACTGTATGAAGACAGAAAACTTTTAAACATGACTACTGCACAGTTATTCTAAAATGTTTCCTACCACATCTTGCTCATCTTATACACTAGAATATGTACCAGAGACAGCCCTTTCCTTGGGTCACATTCATTAGGGTACAGATTGTGTAACTGCATTTTTACGGCATTCATTAGCCTCCTAGGACTGCTCTCACTTAACACTGGTTTCTTTGTGGGAGCAATCTATTGGTCGTTTTGCAAAAGATCCCTGGATAGGAAAATAACAAGGGTTCCAGAGGAAGATGTTAGCCACTATGACACACCTAAAAGGCAGTACTCTACCCTGGAGAGGAAGGACTTTCTCTACTGGGGATGGCCTTCTGACATCTTCTCTGCAACAGAAGGATTGATAGCTTTCATCACATTTAACTCACCTAGGGAAATGGTTGAAATTATTCTATCTCAACATTCTTGGGATTTTAAAACAATTTTACACTATTTGCCTGAAAACTGTATGCACCACCTTACTGAATTCCACGGATTAAATGTTAATTATGGTAATAGAAAGAGGATGTATTTGAAGGCAGAGACAATATAAGAGTAGAAGTACATGTTTTGTGATACCAGATGAGTGGTTTACAATATAAAAATTATAAATGCATTTTATTTTATGAACAAAATAAAAGGGGCCTAACCTGAACACAGATAATGTTTGAAAGGAAGAAAGGAAAAGATGCAGGGAAGGTTCAAAAAAGAAGGAAGTCTGACAAGTAGGCCTGGTTTAGGACAAAGCAGGACCTAGGCTTCATAAGGAACTGGTAATGGGGCACCCTGGCTTTCCATCCCTAAAAGTTTGTGGGGGTCAATGCAGGGTCAGGCCCAGCTCACCTAGCTCAATAGGCAGAGCTGGTGAAGGAGAAGGTGGAGTCAACAGAAATAGGGGAAGACCGTGGAAAGCTTACTCTCACTGCAGACACCTTAAACAATTAAAGTGTTTGTACCTCCATTATATAAGGTAGTTAGGTCCAAACAATGGCATCTGAACTTGGAGACATGACAAGGACCAGCACATTAAAAAGTTATCAACTTTTGATTACTTTGAATGGTCTTATTCCTACTAACATATAACTTAGTAACTGTCATGTCAACATATTACTTTAAAAGATGGTTGAGGAAAAATCTACTCAGAAAATGTACTGGGGAAGCAGCAGAATGGGATGGGAGAGAAAAATGCTGCCTTAGCTTCCAGCACTACCCCATCATTTTTCCATTTCTACTTGCTTGCAGATCCTGAAAGTCCATTAACATTCCTCATAAAGTTTTAAAAAACCCAACAACAAAACAATAAAAGAGTAAAGTGATACACATTGGTTGATCAATGTGCAATCACCAGTCAACAGTATATTGCTACCAGAACCTGTCAGATGTGAAGGAAAGAGTAGGTGCGAAGGCAGAGAATGACAGAGATTGGGGAAAGCAGAGGGAAGGAACTGAGAGTTTAGGAAGCAGGTTTGCTGAGGGCCATCCAGTTTACTCCACTAGGGTAGAGACAAACAGAAATGGCCTGGTCAGACGGGCCAGGCTTTCTTCATGTGGTACCTGAGCAGTGCAGCCTGGCAGGGCTTTGAGTCACCTGACACATACCACCCCTGCAGGCTGGATTAGAAGAAAGTTCCATTTGCTTGTCAGGACTAACTTCCTTATATGAAGAGTTTTTGTCCTGATGACTCATTAATCAAAGTCTTCAACTGTAATTCTACTAAATAAATTGGATAATTTTCAAGCAAAGACAAAGCACATTACAAATATCTTTTCATGTGTCCTCATGTATTAACTTATTTTTTGAAAAAGAGGACTATTCCAAAGTAAAAAGAAAAGATTTCTTATATTATGCATGACTTTCTTAAACTCTGTTTTGTTTTTGTTTTTATTCCTGATGCAAACAGAATCACTCCATTACGGTTTCAACTTCAAGGAACCTAAGAAAAATATTGCGTATCACCAATTAATTTCTCGTAATATGATCATAGCCTTTGTTCTTTGCAAAGAAAGTTAAACTATCCTCAAACATCCAGAATTCCCAATATAATGTGTACAGAATAACCATTATCATCATGGACATTAACACTCTTATTATAATAGAAACAACTTCTGTTTATTGCTTGTCTACTTATTAAAAGAAATAGTTGTTGTTTTTTTTAAGTTCACACTTGGCCTCCCCAATGCCATTCTTTTTTTGTTCACGACCCCCTCTCTCTCCTGTATCAGAGTTGGCCTAATCTTTAAACCTTAGAATTTATAAAATTCCATTATTTCTACTACCTTTTCTGGAATGAGATTCTTCTTTTCTCTTCCCCTCCTTCCTACCCACCCCACCCCCTCCTTGCCAGATTCCCTTTTGAGATCAGGTTCCAAATAAAATGACTTTATGAAACCATATTTCTGACTTTCACATAAAAAAGTGAGGTCTTCAGAGGTGGAGAATAGTGTCTAGTACAGTGGGTGTTCAATATATATGAATTGTTTACAATGAAATACCCATTAATTTCATGTTTTCTTCTTTGTCCTCGATGCTTACTTTAACATGTATTTACACTGTGACTACCAATTACCCATTAAAAGGACATCTGGAATAGGCATTCGGCAAAGCTTATATTACCATATTATAATGATAAAATAAATGTGCTTGCTGTGTATATGCTGAGTTTAAGCCATTCTACCCAATATATATTTGTGTAAGTTTATCATCATAAATGTTAAGAGCTAGCATATTGCCAAATTATCATGTGGTGAAGTGGTAAGCTTTTCCTGAATTATGAAACTCTCCCATCAATTGTTTTCCATCATCTCATTTCACATTCCTTCTTTTCAAACTCCTTCTCTTAAGCTCTTGAATATGCTAAATCCAAACTAGCAAACCCTCCTATTAAACTCTCTCCACCTTTTGAACTGAACATTTAGCTCTTATTCTAGTTTTCATCCCATAATCGGGGTTTAATGAGTTTCTGCCTCAACACATGGATAAACTTCATTAGCAGCCATGTGTCTCAGCATATTAAAGGCCCTTTAATGTCTTAAAATGGCCCCATTTCAGTTGCTATTGTATAAATTCAAAGAATTCTTATCTGTGGCATAGAAGATGTTGAAAGTGGTCGATTGGCCCCCTACAGTTCCACACTGAGGTATTTAATTTTATCCTGCTGATATGCCTGACCTTGAATTAAGGCTTCTATTTATATAAATTAGTGCATTATCACACTGCCATCGTTTATAAAGATGCACAGCCATCAATAAGCACCTTGACCAGAAAGAGAAAAGGGACTTTTTATCTCCAAATCTTTCACGCTGACTCCTGACAGAAGCCCTTCCTCTCCTTCCAGGCGGTGTCTTCTGAGCGCTCCTTCTCTGAATGGCCCTTTCTTTTCCTCTGCTGGTCACCCAAGGCATAGTGCCGGAAAACAGTGGGCACTTAATATCTGTTTGTGGAGTGGCTGAATAAACAGATAAAGCAAATAAGAAGCAAGACGGTCTAGTAAATAGGATGCAAGCCTGAGGGGTAGGAGACATGGGTCCAGTTTTAATTCTGCCAGTGGCTGGTCACATGACCTGGACTAAGCCACTTTTACATGTTAATCCTCAGTGTCCCT
>JAQZBX010105779.1:0-10813 GCA_029593785.1 Cabassous unicinctus
GAGAAGAGAGGGCAGGAAATGGACACAGAGAGTTGCCCAAAGAATGGACACAAAAACAGCAAAAATGGGGGGGGGAGGTGGGGAGGGTAAAAACGGATAAAAGTAAGTAAGTAAATAAATAAATAAATCCTTAAAAAAAAAAGCATAGGGGATTAAGATACAGACTATAGTTAGTAGTAATACTTTGACAATGCTCTTTCATAATTTGTTAACAAATGTTTCACAACAATGCAAAGTATTTGTGGTGGGGTGATGTGTGGGAGCCCTGTATGATGTTATGTATGTTTGTTTTGTAAGTTCACTGTTTACTGAACACTTATAGTCTATGTACGTTCATATATGAATGATATGCTTCAATAAATTGTTTAAAAACAAAAAAAAAAACTGTTGGAGAGCAGATACAGCTCAAGTGGATGAGCACCAGCTTCCCATGTACAAAGTCCTGGGTTCAATCCCTGGTACCTCCTAAAACAAAAAACAAAACAAAAAAACCCCACTGTTTTCTCTACACCAGAAATTTTCTGGTTTGCAACCCCTAACTGGGGAAAAAAAATCTTTATCAAAATTTTGTTTGTATTGATAAGTGGAATATGTATGATAAGGCAGTCATATGCCTGTTCTCTATTTTCACAAAATAATTTTTTAAACATACATAAAATATTGTAGTGTAATATCTATAGTATCAAGTTTAGATAACTCTTATTACTGAAAGCAAGCAACATAAGAGTAAGAGATTTCTCCCTCTAAGGGACACTAACATTTACATAAAACAAAGAAGACTTGTTTTTTGACTTGTAATTGTCCTAACTAACTTTTGGTCTAATGTTGTGCTACCAATGTGATAGCCACCAGCCAAATGTAGCTACTGACACTTGTAATCTGACTAGTCCAAACTGAGATGTGCTGGAAAATACACTGTGAATTTCAAAGACTTGGTATGAACAAAAGAACGGAAAATATCTCAATTTCTATATTGATTACATTTGAAATATTTTGGATATAATGGATTAAGTGTTACTAAAATTAATTTTACCTGTTTCTTTTTACTTTTTAAAATGTGGTCAATTGATAATTATCAATTACCTACATGGCTTGCATTATATTTCTATTGGACAGCACTGATCTAGGGTTAGTGATTCTCACTTGTGGTGTTTATCAGAATTATCAGAGGAGCTTTTTCAAAAGTGGTCATGTGGACTCTATTCCAGAATGAATCAGAACCTTGGGATTAGGATCCTAGCTTTAAGGGAGAGCGGATGCAACTCTAGGGGTTGAGCACCTGCTTCCCAAGTATAAGATCCTGGGTTTGATTCCTGGTACCTCCTAAAAACAAACAAATGAAAAAACCAACTCTCTTTGGGGAGCGGATGTAGCTTGGTGGCTGAGCGCCTGCTTCCTATGTATGAGGTCCTGGGTTCAATCCCTAATACCGCCTTAAAAAAAAAAAAAAAAAATTACACAACCAAGAAAGCCTTCATATAGGAAGAATACAGGATTACAGTTTGTTCAAGTCTGGTTTTGCCATAGGGCTGTATAACCTCAGATGTTGGGAGGAAAAAGTATACAAATTTTGATTTGTAACAAGTATACAAACCAAGATTCGAACACTTGATGTGGAAAGGTGAGATTTCTTAAAGAAGTTAAGAAGACTTTCTCTCATTTCTCTCACTTTTCCTAACCACACTGGACACATATCCTCAAATAAAAGAGTGGGACAGGGAAAGCAATTCAGAAAGACAAGGAGAGAGAAGAGGAGGGAAGGAAATCAGAAACAGCCTTACAGCTGGACTACAAATCATTGCCCAAAGGGAAGAGGTAGCAGAAAGCAGGAAGAAAAGGAGAATGTCCTGAGAATTACAAAGAGCATTAAGTGTAGCATGTATTTCTCTACAATTATTCAAGGAATGCAGGAAAAGAAAGGAGAATGAGTGCTGAACCCACGTGTGCTGTGAGTACTTCACCACTCACTGAAGGACAACCATTCGTTTCCAGAAAATGAGATTCTGAAATCCATGGAGGCAAAAATGTACCGAGAGATGCTTGCTAAATCAAGGATATATGCTTCTCTCTGCCAGCCATAAGGTATTTTTGAAGTACAGAAGTGAAAGGATCTTCTGAGACAAAGAAGGAAAATACTTTTCTGAAGATGCCTCCGCTCTTCTGCTGACCTCTGCTGGAACAACAGTGGCATCCAGTGGCCAAAAGTCTCAGCACGGACTCCTTTGTCTCTATGAAGAGTTTCTATTGCTTTGGGAGAAGTGGCAATTCAGAACAAAACCATTTCTGGTGTCTATAACTAAGGATCCCCAAAGACATAGCACTTTGTAATATAAAATGAAGAACCAAAGGCCATAAAGAAGAAATGGAGGGGGGGCAGATTAAGATTGGCTGTAGTATTTATATTTTCTGTGGTATTTCTAAAAAGAATCCATATGTGTGGGTGGAATTCCTAGATTTTCACTGCTTCAGAATACTTTCTAAAGAATGAATATGAGATAAATGTATTTGCACTTTAAAACAAAAGCAATACTGAAAGAAATTTCCATATGTACATTTTTTAAAGGGCTTAGGAAAGAATAATGGAGTTTATATGGTTTAATTAATTTATATAAATTTAAGAAGTTTGGTTCTAAAGTGTGATTTAAAAAAACTGACTGAATTTCAACCGCTAAATTCGGATGTCTGTTTTTAGGGAGAATGAAACTGGCTTAGGTATAATCTCAACCCATAGCAAATATATAGAAAACCAAAGAATTCTACTCAAGATATTTTTATGTTTCAACTGCTAACTTAAATGATTAAAAAGTGATTTTTCTGGCAAAGTTCCTACAAGTTAAATGTTAATAAATTCTCCCTAACATAAAAAAAAGAAAGAAAAAAAACTATGATTCCTCAGTGACATAATTCAAGCAAGAACGAACAGGGTAATGCTAAACTTTTATCTTATTTAGACTATACTTTATTTCTCATCGGAGCAAAGATGAGAAAGGGTACCAAGAGGCTCCTGCTCTCCTCTCATGGTTCAAATTTGTTCATTTTTCTTTTCTATATTTCTAGCTTTAAAAAAAATATGGAATTGTCATAAACATTATTTCCTTTAAGCCTCCTGACATGCTCTGGCTGGCCCAGGTAACACATGCCAGATCAAACTCACCTGTTTGGATGAGATGTGGGCAGCATGAACTGGAATTCCACAACGCAGGTGTTGTCCTTAAGCTGGCGGTGTTGTACACTGTTAAGTTCATAGGCGATATAAGCCCTTCGAACATACACCTGGTTGAAAAGTAATCCTCAGTAAATATTCTGCAAAAACAGAAACTAAGAGATGGCTAGTCTAGGAAAAAGTCTTGCTTAGTAAAAGGTACCTGATGCAGAAAAAGGTTGTCTGTGGTAAGGAGAGACCAAAAGGCTGTACATAGCTTGCTTTAATTAATAAAGCTGCAGTCTTAACATTATACCCATGACCAACTGGAAACAAAATTAGTCTGCCTCTGCTGGGCACCTCTAGGTGCACTGTAAACCTTCTTTCAGGTTAACCTAAACTCTGGGGAAGATTTGATCTTTAGCAAAAGGAAGCATATAGAATCATAGCTAGTAACTCATAAAGCATGACCATCTCCACAAAAAAGAAAAGCAAGAAGAAAAATGGTGCTTTTTCTGGGTTACTTAAGAAATAAGGATAAAAGGTAAATGATTGCAGTACACTTCAACTCTTTTACTATCTTGCATCTTTGATTTGTTGTTTTTCCCTCCCACTGCCTAAAATCAATTCTGAATAGTTTATACCCCCAACCTCTACGCAAAAAACAAGAAGGCATAATTTGACATATAATATCTCAAATATACAAACTTGGCTCAAGAGTTAAGGAGCTGGGAAGCAGATGTGGCTCAAGTGATTGAGCTGCCGCCTACCACATGGGAGGTCCTGGGTTCAGTTCCCTGTGCCTCCTGGAAAAGACGAGCAAGACAGCGAGCTGGCACTATGGGCTAGCGTGGCGAGCTGATGCAACAAGATGATGCAACAAGGAGACACAAAGAGGAAACACAATGAAAAAGACAACAAAGCATGGAGCGGAGGTGGATCAAGCAATTGAGTGCCACTCTCCCACATGGGAGGTCCCAAGTTCGATTCCTGATGCCTCCTAAAGAGAAGATGACCAGACACAGAGAACAGCAAATGGACACAGAGAGCAGACAGCGAGCACAAACAATGAGGGAGGGATGAGAAGTAAATAAAATAAATCTTTAAAAAAAAAAAAAGTTAAAGAGCTATATCTCAGCAAAAAAAGTCATCTCATTCTCCCTCACCCACTTCGCAGCCCTATTTGCCATGCACATAAAATACTACATGTGATTCTATCAACATGTGAGGTATCTAAGTAGGCTTCTCATTAAAGGACATGAGAGCACTGTAAAATACTTGCTCAGATTTTTCAGAAATTTAGAATTTATTCAGCTGGGTATATTCCATTTTACTCATAAAATACAAAGGAAAAGTGACCCAAAAAAGCTTGGCAACAACCTGTGGTGGTGATGCCACATCACATAAAACCACCTAAAACACCCCTATATCCTCAGCTTCAAAAAACATACACTTGGCAAACTTACAGCAATATTCAGGGCCTGTGCAATTTTTGTGCTTAAAGAAATAGTGTGCTGTAGTGGAAATAGAAGAGCCTTTGGAGTCAGATTGACCTGAATTCAAATGCAAACTCCTTCCCCTTATAATCTATGTGATTTTGGACAAGTCACTTAACCTCTCAGAGACTCACTTTCTTCTTACCTCATAAAGTAATTGTAGGTTTATAAAATGTGATTGATTTATTTCCTATGCTTAACAGTTCAAAATATAACTAAAATCCATTTTAACTTGGCCAAAATCACATGTTAAGGTTTCACACGTTCTAACTAGCCATTCACTCGTGTTACAGGGAATCCTAACTCATTACAAAATGGGAGAATTCAAATACCTGGAAAGTAGAGACTACTGAAAAATGCTGGCATCTATTTTACTGTGATTGGAGCCAGAAGCTGGCAATTAGTTCAGATGAAGTACTTGAATAAGGTAAGACATATTTCACTGTTTCAGAGGAAAAGAAGACTCTACCCTTAAAAGCCAACCTTAGGGCCAAAGAAAAACAATTGATATCATAGCCAAATGGACAGAGGAAATCAGCTAGAAACAAAGAAAAAGGTCATGACATATTCTCATAAAAGCTTACCTCCAGAGCTGCCATCCTCACTACCTGGTTGCTGTGATAGAAGAAGTTTGGTAGGACATCAAAAATAGATGTTTCAGACAAGATGAGTTTCTGAAAAGTACAAAGACAGGCTTAAACTGCTACATTCATAAAAAAGAACAATTTCAATGGACACTGTTTGGTATCCAGTGAAACCTAAGAATTTTTTCTATGAATGCCATGAATTAGCTTAACCTCTCTGTGCCTTAGTTTCCTCAGCTATGAATTGGGCAAAATAATAGTTCCTACCCTCATAGGGCCGTTGTGAGGTTTCCATGAGTTAATATACGTAAAATTCTTAAAACAGTGTATTGGAGAGCCAATGTGGCTCAGTGGCTGAGCACTGGCTTCTCACATATGAGGTCCCGGGTTCAATCCCTGGCTCTGGTACCTCAAAAAAGCAATGTATTAATTGTATGCTAATATACAGGTTTACGAGTATTATCCTTTCTAATATATATCTGGACCTCACTTCCTAAATATGGTTTCATAGCTTCTACTGTGGTAAATCCTGTGGTTCCTGGATTTCAACTGTGAATCAATTAAGAATCCTTCTTTCCTCTCTAGCTTTCCCAGAAAGAAATCTTAGAGAAAACCTGATAATTCCCTAGGCACGATATAACAATATTATCCTTGTTTCCAAGTAGAAAAATAGAAAGTCATCCCTGAGAAAACGTTATTTAAAAAAACTGAAGGTATTTTCACTTAGTAATAAAAGTAACTGATACTCTATTATAAAATTTGGCTTTTTATACAGCAAAATAGTAAGCATTAAAATTAAAATGAAATGTAAAAACTTTGCCTCCAGAAAAATAATAGCTATTAAATACATCTGATCAAATATCAGAAATCAATGCCACTGAATTCTGGCCTAGAATACTTTCTAGCTAAAAGTATGAGAGGTAATGACTTCAATAGGACACTTCTGTCAAGGCAAGACACAATCCCAACAGCATTTACATGGAAAAACATTCATAAATAAAAGTATTTTTTAGAAAGTCAAGGTATGAAATATCATTGCATTGAAAATAAAAAAACAATTGATTGGTTGATTAAATTATGTTTAGAGATGAAGGGGGAAGGAGTGCACAGTGGTAGAAAACGGCAATATATTTATACCTGCAGGTTCTCAATACAAAACTGATGTCCGTACATGTCGATAGCTGATAGGAAGATAGACTCTACTTGGTTATGGCGAAGCTCATATGATGGTAAATGGGAGGCAATAAGAACCTGGAGTGAGAGTAAAATAAGAGGCATAAGTTCCTCAGGGAGTGATTATTCTAGGCTCCTATTAGGCAGGCCTGATACAAAAGCAATAAATATAAATCTGTAAGTGCAGGCATCAAAGATAAAACAGACCAAGTAAAACAACTTCTGGGTCCTGTAACATAAAGCCAATGCCACCAAATACAGAATCTCAGTTGACTCTCACCATGATTTGAGTTGTGAGCAATTTCCCAAGGGGGACGGGGGAAGGGAGAGAAAACGGCCTCAATCAAGTTCTATCAGTGCATGTGATTTACCATTGCAAAGCTGCTAGTCCTGGGGACTGCATGACTAGCTGTTAATTGGGAATCAGGTCTGGCAGGGAGCAGCTGTGGGGAAGGTGGTTGCAGCAGAGATAAGCTTTTGAACTCAGAAGTAGAAAGAAAGACTGAGAAAAGCTGCTCTGACAGCCCCAGGTACCTAGCACCAAGGAGAAGGCATCAGGAAGTAACACCAATGTGTGTGAAGGCCAAAGAGAGAAAAAGCAGTGGCACAAATAAACACACAGGGACACGGTGGGACCTGAATACCCTCAGCAGGTCACTGAGAGGTTCAATAACTCTGATTAGTTCAGTGACATGGATACAATTGTAGAGAAAGCAGAAGGTCACTGAATAGCTTCAAATGCTGCTTCCTTGTCAATGCCCATGCACTGAAACACAAAGGGAGCGCCAACTCTCTGCTTCCCTGCTGAAACCTTTTGGAATGGAAATGAACACCGCAGGGTGAAACTAACAGGACTTCTCCAGGGTTGTTCCGATTGCCAGAGCAAGAGAGTCATTTTATTATCTTTCTGTTTTTCACACTTGCTTTTCTCCCATACACTTAAAAGTTTTGATAAGCTTCTAATCTCCCTTTGGGAAGTCAAATAGTGAGTCTTTTTCCTTCCTTCCACCTGATCCTGGTTTACTATCATGGGGCTCCTAAGGAGGGAAGGGAATGATGCAAGGATTTTATAATGGGGAACGGGCTCCTATGTATAGAGATTCAATGTTAAACTTTTCCCTTCTCTTTCAAAAACATATACCACATGAAAACATTTGTTCTGAGGGCAAGGCAATACACATGGAAAATTGCATGATTTTTATAAAGTTAATTGAGTAAAAAAGCTCACTGTATCTAGGACTGCCCAACCAAAGAAAACCATTCCTCTGTCACATAACCAACAAATGTCCTTACCTGGCGTGCTCGAAGTGACACTTTAGCATTGGTGGTCTTACTGAGTTGAGTTAGCTCTGTGAGGATATTCAGCAGCTCATCAGTGAGAATAGGGTCACGGCCACACAGCTGATCCTAATTGTTAATGTAAAAAACAAAACAAAACAAAAAAAACCCCACATTTACTTTAAAAAGAACTAAGATTCTTTGTGAAGTGGGGAAAGAGAATAAAAACAGTAAACATAGCTGGATTAATTTTAAAAATGCAAACTTCGTTTTTTTTTTATCCTAAACAATGTGGTTAGGGAGAGTTCTAGAGGAAGCTGCTGCTAAGGAGAAAAAGCCAAATTTCCTTATTCAAATTCAAAATTCCTAATGTATTGCTTTATAAATCAACACCATACTTTTAACGTGTAGAGGCAATCATGAGAGACCTCTGAAAGGGGTCAAGAGAATTCTGAGTAAAAAAATAACAGATGATGTCTCAGAAGTTTTAAGAGATTTGAAAGAATTTAGGAACTGAACTGGCCTCCTGCTCCCCCTCCCACTTTTGGAAAAAAGGTAGTATAAAGTACAAGGAACAACTCCTGGTGGTTTTTATTCCACAAACCAAATGTTCAGCACCCCAGGATGGTGAAGAACAGAAACATAAGAGCAAATTATTCATTAATAAGCACACACTAAATAAAAACACCACCTCATAGACTGGCAGTTCTGCATCCAGCTTTATCTCCTCACCACACTAAGCATCACTCCACCAATATCTAAACATGGTCAATCCTACCTGAGTTAAGAGAGAAAAAATGAGCTCTTACTATAGAATTGACAATGTTGAATTTAACCTGAACTCTGTGATCCTGAAAAACAGAGTAGGATAAAAAGTCCCCCACCTATTGTAATGTTACTGTCCAAAACGGCCTTAACTTCTCCTTAGCTTGACTCAACTTTATAGGCTACTCCTTGTCTCTAGACCCTGACCTCCCTCACCTTGGCCCTTAAGAATCCAGATAGAACATGTTCCACCTGGCCTGGAAAGGATACTTAGGAGTTAACATCATGTAACTGACAAACCCCGTTGCTTGACCTCCTCCTTCCAGTACTTTGCCATTAGCTCATCCAGTTTTTTAAAAACTCACGCCCTCTGCTTCAGCGGAGTTTAGCCCTCTCTTTCTTCTTTACTGTGATAGGCTTCTAGTCTCTCTTTTCCTCTATCACAATAGCCTTCTGGTCTCTCTCTTCTCTACTGCATATAGCTTTGAATAAGGTCCTCCTTGTCTGTTTTGAATTGTCCAGTGGGCTTTTTTTCTTTGACAGAATCCATGGTTTATTCAGTATTGGGGTCCTTTCTCATCTAAAAAAAATTCTTTTAATGTTTTAAAAAAAATCCCTATCATATTTTGAGAGAAAGATTTTTTTCTGGGGTACAGCAGTATATCGGATTATTCATGAAATTTACCCATTATCCATGTAAATTTCACCTAAGCTGATAAACTGCAGTTTTTATAAATGTTTTTGCTCTTCTGAATTTTACAGAGCTGTGTGTAGCAGTTCGTAATACTACACCATATAAAATATCCACATTTAGGTATAGTTCCATCTTCTTGGAGTTTGAAATAATTGCCTTAATATTTTAGTGAAATTTTATTCTCCCCAACAATGAATGAGATATGAAAGACTACAAGTTCTCAAAGGGCCATACTGTTGTTGCTTTTTAATCTTCTCCCCACCTTGATTTTCAGTCCTTTCCTTCAAATCTCCATTTCACATTAACCATCACCATCTCAGGGATACTCTTTGTAGCATGTGACTTTTGGCCTTTGGGGCAGGAATCATTTACCAAAACACTTTTCCCAAAACCACTACCATCTTCTATGACATAAAAAGTAAATACTTTTGAAATATTCCACACCATTAAGCTAGGAAGAAGGCTTCTCAAATATTTTAAAGCAGAAAATACTTTTCAGTTCCCTAATGCACCAACCAGAGGTCTGCTCCAAGTATCCAGAGTCATAAAACACATGTTGGGATTTATAGTTCAGGAAGCTCAAGTGTTGTTTTCACACATTTAAGGCAGGGAATTCACTCATCTGAATGGGTAGAAAAAAAGCTGCTGTTATAGTGAATATAAATCCAGAGTTGAGATGAACACAGTCATGGACTAGAGGACTGGGTCAACCTATCTTAGAGCATGAAAGCAAAGAAGAGGTGAAAAATGTAACTAAGTCTCATCTTTTGCTGAGAACTAACGAGCAAAACAGAAGTTCATATTAAACCACTAAAGCAAGACAATAAAAAGAAGGAAAATATAGATATATTACATTGGATAAGGAAACCAAGATGTTTTCCCTACCCAAAACACTCTTTACCTAATGTTCCTAATAAATGAAACATAATCCTTTCGGGATACTTACTTCAATCATCAAAATGACCCACTGAAAGATCTAAAAACATAAAACATGTCCTGGGTAATACCACAATTCAGCTACTCTGCAAATAGACTAAAACCTAAACGTTAATACCAAAGCTGACATGACAAAATAAGAACACTGGTCACCTTCCCAAACCGTATTAGATTGGATATGGAATGTTTTTCCTTTAAAGGAAGCCCAGGATTACCTTTTGAGATTACACTAAAATAAAGAAAAGAGGGAAGCAGATGTGGCTCAAGCGACTGAGCTTCTGCCTACCGCATGGGAGGTCCCAGGTTCGGTTCCCAGTGCCTCCCAGAGAAGACGAGCAAGACTGCAAGCTGGCACAACGTGCTGACGCAACGTGCTGACGCAACAAGATGACACAAAGAGGAAACACGAGAGAGACAGCAAAGCAGGGAGTAGAAGCGGCTCAAGCAATTGAGCGCCTCTCTCCCACATGGGAGGTCCCAGGTTTGGTTCAAGGTGCCTCTTAAAGAGAAGACAAGCAGACAGTGAATGGACACAGAGAGCAGACAGCAGGAAGCGGATGTGGCTCAAGTGGTTGGGCATCCGTCTACCATATGGAAGGATCCGGGTTCGATTCCCAGGACCTCCTGGTAAATAAATAATAAATAAATAAATAAAAGAGAGCAGACAGCAAGTGCAAACAACAAGAGGGGGAGATGTAAATAAATAAATAAATAAATAAATAAATAAATAAATAAAAAAAAAAAA
>JAQZBX010105780.1:0-10809 GCA_029593785.1 Cabassous unicinctus
TGTTTTGTCACTGGCAGCAAAGGTAGTTTCCCACACCATTACTCTTGTCCAGCCATACTTGTATTGTACAGGTAAATACATGATGTCTGTTGAATGGTTGGATGTCAAAATATCCAGCATGGATTCTCAAGGAACCACGACACCTCTGAGTACATTTATCTAGTAGGTGGCTAAATTCATGTATTTAAAGTGTGGTTGGAATATTCACAGAACTGCAACCATTATTACATACAATCAAATTCTAGGACATTTTTATCACCCACCAAAGAAACCCCATACCCATTGTGGTCATTTCCTACCCTTCCTCCAAGCTCTCCAGCCTCAGCAATTTCCAACTTATATCTATATGAACTCACCTATTCAGAACATTGCATATAAATGGAATTATATAATTCATTCATATTGTAGCCTGTATCAGTACTTCATTATTTTTTATTGCTGAATAATATTCCATTGTATGAATATACCATATTTTACATGTCCGTTCATCAGCTGACGGACATTTAGTTTGCTTCTACTGTTTGGCTATATAAGTAACACTGCTGTGAACATTCATGCACAGATTTTTGTGTTGATATATATTTTTCTTTCTCTTGGGTATATAGCTAAGGATGGAATTTCTGGCTCATGTGGTAACAATATATTTAGTATTTTGAGGAACTGCCAAACTGTTTTCCAAAGCAGCTGCACCATTTTCCTTTCCCACCAGCAATGTTTGAGGGCTCTAATTTCTTCACCTCCTCACTAACACTTACTATTGTCAGTCTTTTTTATTATAGCCATTCTAGTGGGTATGAAATAGTAGCCCATTGTAGTTTGTTTTTTTTGTTTTTTTTTTAGCCCATTGTAGTTTTGATTTGCATTTCCCTAACGACTAAGGCTGTTAAGCATCATTTCATTTACCTTTTGTCCATTTGCATATCTTCTTTGGAGAAATGTCTATTCAAATCCTTTGCCCATTTTAAATATGATTATATGCTTTTTTATTATGAATTGTAAGAGTTCTTTATATATTCTTTGTACAAGTCACTTATGAGATATATAATTTGCAAATATTTTCTCTCATTCTGTGGCTTGTCTTTTCACTTCTGTGATCATGTATTCTGAAGCACAAAAGTTTTTTTCATTGTGGTTAAGTCCAAATTTATCTTTGTAATTAAGTAATTTTGGACACTTGTGGGGTTTTTTGTTGCTGTTGTCACATCCCAGAATCCATTACCTTACCCAAGATCACAAATTTTACTTCTATGTTTTTTTCTAATTTTTTAAAGATTTATTTATTTACTTTTTAAAAAATTTCTACCCCCCCCCTCCCCCAGATGGTTCTCTCGTCTGTCTGCTCATTGTTTTCTCACCTTCTCCAGGAGGCACCAGGAACCGAACCCGGGACCTCCCACATGAGAGGCGAGTGCCCAATGGCCTGAGCCACATCCGCTCACTGCAGGCTACGGTGTCTGCTGGTTTGTGGCATCTGCTTGTTGTGACGGGGGTGGCATCTGCTTGTCTTTTTTTAGGAGGCACCGGGACCTCCCATGTGGTAGGCGGGCTCCCAACTGGTTGAGCCACATCTGCTTCCCTCCTATGCTTTTTCTAATAGTTTTGTAGCTTTAGATATTACACTTAGATCTGTGGTGCATTTTCAGTTAAATTTTGTGTATGGTGTGAGATAGGGGTCCAACTTCATGTTTTTTGGGGTTTTTTGCATGTGTCTATCCAGCAGTTCTAGCACTGTTTGTTGAAAAACTATTTTCCCTCATTCAGTTGTCTTGACACCTTGTCAAAAACCTCCCGAGGGGGGCTTATTTCTGGACTCTATTCTATTCCATTGATTTCTATATCAATCTTTATGCCAGCACCACAGTGTTTTGATTAATGAAGTGTGAATCCTCCAATTTTGTTCTTCTTTTTTCAATATCATTTTGGCTCTTCTGGGTCCCTTACATTTCCATATGAATTTTAGGATCAGCTTGCCAATTTCTACAAAAAAGGCACCAGGGATTTAACTAGGGATTACATTCAATCCAGGGAATATTGCCATATTAACAAAATTAAGTTTTCTGATCCAAGAACATAGGATGCCTTTCCATGTATTTAGGTCTCTTTTAATTTCATTCATCAATGTTTTGTAGTTTTTAGTGTACAACTCTTTGGCTATTATTTCTTCAAACATTTTCTGCCCTGTTGTCTTTCTCTTCTCATTCTGAGTTTCCCATTAGGTCTCTGAAGGTCTGTTCATTTTGCTTCATTCTTTTTTTTTTTTTCCTATTGCTCAGATTGATTCATCTCTACTGACCTATCTTCATGTTGCTTGTATGGCTTTGGTTAATTTCCAGAGTTTTGAAAGGGTGATTTTAGTTGTTTTGCCAGTATTTTCATTGTTTTAATGGGAGTGCAGATGTCCTCACTCTGCCATCCCGGAAGTCAATCTCCCTGTGGTTCTGATTTGATGTTAGCCTTAGTTTGATTTTTCTATAGATATTCTCATAACAAAAAATATTTAAGTTCCTACTATATGCAGGAACCTTCTCAAGAAACCAAGTGTATGTAAAGGTGGCAGTATAGCCACCATTGTCCACAGTGATTGGGAAATTCCAGTTTGGTCCTTTTGGTTCTTCCCAAACTAGCAAGTGATCTTTTCTATTCATGTGCTTGTTTCCATTGATGGTAGCCAAGCTTCCTACCCTCTATTCTCAAGGGTTACAAGATTCCTGGAGTATTTGATGTTGGATTCTTCATAGGTGCTACATCAAGGTGGGGTTGCACAGTGAAAATAACATGGCACTCCTTAGTTTTCCTAATATAAAATCTTATCTTTCCTATTTTGAGGATGCTGATTTCCTTTCTTCTGCATCTCTCCTCTCAGTTGCTTTTTCACAGTCCGTTTTCCCTCAATTAGCCCTAGGTTTTTCTGATTAGGGAAAAGACTGGTTCTTCAAGACAACATCCGTATCTTTCTGATATCTCCACTCACATCAGCAGTTTTTCTGTAAGGCATATATTTTTTAGTTTAATGGATGCTAAGGATATTCTAAGAGAGAGAGAAGGAGAGAAGTGGTGGTAAGTATACATAAAATAAATAGCTGTTTTACATTCTCACACATAACCTTACTTCAGCAGTATTAAGGATAAATGAGTCACAGTTCCTGTCCTCAAGGAACTCATTATCTAGAGGAGTCCAAATAGTGGTGATTTTTAAAATCTTAAGTGTTTTAATAGAGGTTTAGATATGTGCTGTGAAGCAATGTTGTAATAATTATCTTTCTTTTAAACCTGTTCTCCATCTTTCTTTAAGTGAATGGAATCTTATCTACATAGCCATGTAAGTCATCCTAGATTCTTCTCTCTTCTCCCGCTTTCAGACAGTGATTAAGTTCTTAGCAACACTCACATCCACCCTTATTCTATATCCCTGCCTTATTTAGTGCCTTTGATATCTCTCATCTGGACTATTATAAGAATCTGCTAAATGGTCCTCCACTTCCAGTCTTTATGTGCTCCAAGTCCGCCTTAAAGTTTTTCAGTTACTAAGTACACATACTTTTTCAATCTTTCCTGAAACTCTCTCCCCACCTTTCCATCCCCAGTGTCACCATCTTGGATTAGGCTATAAAAGTCCTGCACCTGATATGCAGTAACCACTTCATAATGGGTCTCCTAATCTCCAATCCATTCTCCCCCATGTATGACAGTGATTTTTCTCATTTGCAAGAGGTAACCACATCATTCTTCTTGTAACTCTTGGACATTTCACTTAGTATAGCCTAGCTCTTTAGCATGAGATACTAGTGTCTTAGTGGTCAGGCCCTTGCTTACATCTCCAGCTTCTTCTCTCACCATCCCTTTTCATGCTCGATGGGGATTTACATATACCATAGTGCCTTTGTGACAGTCATTTAACATTTGATCATAATTGTTTCCTTATATCACTGAAAATTTGTTGTAAATATAATTTTTTAATTGTACTGCTTGCTTAACATATGCTAAATGATTTTTCCTCCATTGTTGTACATTTAGGATGTAGAGAGTAATAAATTTGTGACCATAGTCCTCAGATTTCACTTAATGACAGAACTAGTCATATCATAGAAGGTTATTTCAGAGCCAAAGGATGGAAATAGGCTCTCCAGTTGCTAGATAGCCAGAGGGAAAAGTACTTTTAAAAGGTATGTGGTTATTAACTTCACCTTCTGCCCCTGGATAAGGATGTAATTCTGCTATTCATGTGTTTGACTTGAGAACTAGGAAGATTTGTGAATTGTAATTATTTCCTATTAAAGTCACAGATTATATAATTTTTCCCTGAACAGTTATTCAAGACTTAAGTATAAAAATAATTATGGTATAACAAGAATTGATTGTCTTGGATCAAGAGATACTCTACTTTGTGTAGATCATGTCAGGAGCCACTCAGGGATTAGGAGGGGCAAGGAATGGCCATTATAAATCCTGCCTGAAATATGTGCAGTTTTTCTTTCTTTTTTTTTTGATAATTTCTGCAATTATAAAAGTGCAGTGATAACTTCTTGTACAGAATTTATTACAAATAAGGAAATCAATAAATTATTGTGATACATCCATTTAACTATATGTTATATTATTTACTTGGAATAGATAAAAGTGAAATGTCTGGATCAAAGGCCATGAGTATTTTTAAGATTCTTGATACAAATTGTCAAATTGCTTCCCTGAAAGATTTATGTTTACTTCAGCTGAATAGGGAAATAGACATTTTACTGAACTCTTGTCATCATTGCATACTATCCTTAAAAGTCAATTTGATACACAAGACATGATATCTGCTTTTAAAAATTATTAGATTTTTAAGTGTTTTTGTATTCATAAGCCAAATGTATTTCCTCTGATGATTTTTCTATGATTTTTCTTCTATTATAAATGAGCTGTTCCTATTTTAATGTTACTGATCCCATCACTATTGTATTCAATGAAATTATTTTACTATTTTCTTTAGTCTTTTTATGCATTATGTTAATATGCTTTCAATATGTATATGGTTAAATTTATCAACTTTTACTTCATTATATTTTTGTCCATTGTTTTTATTCTTTGATATTATTTCCCCTATAGAAATTTATATTTTCTTCCAGTTTTAATGGAGTGTGTGTGTCCATCCACTATAAGATTTGTTTTGACGTGAAATATAGGAACTGACCTAAATGGATCAGATTCCATACAGCAGCTAACTTTTTCCCCTGAAATCATTTTTTCCCCTGAAATCATTTAATAATTCATGTGTCTATTGATTTGTGATGCTTTTTGTTTAGCAAATATTTGGATCCTCTATGTACTAAGATAAGTTGTTAGGCTTTCTTTTTTGTTCCATTAAATTGTCTCACAGACAGCTGCTTTTATTTTCAGAATGAAGAGCACGTAGAACATTTGTCTTCAACTGAAGGATATTTAGATACATTTTATATATATTTGCCTCTGTGAGCAAAATTTACCTAGCTGTTTGAGGGGTAGCAAAGTAGAGTAAAAATGACCAAAAAGCTGTAGTCACTTTTACTGAATTCCACCTCTACCCATTTATTCCATAAATGACCTTTGATAAGTTATCTAACTTCTCTGAGTCTGTTTCCTCATAGTTAAAAGAAATCAAGAAAACCTTCCTCGTAAGTTTGAGAAACACATGAAAATGCCTCTCCTACTCCCTGTCTGTGTTCCATTTAGACCACTAATTAATTAGATTTTTTTTTTTTTTAAAGGAAAGCCTCACTCTGGGTGCTGATATATCTCCAGTTGTCCTGCTGTGAAGGACTCAGCATCACTTTCATATAGCAAATTCTTTCAGGGGAGACACTGCGGTTCATAATGGAATACCACTGCTATCTCATGCTCTGAGTTGCAGCCACTCTCTTTAATGAAGTTCCATGGCTATCCATATGCAAATTCATTTCAAATCACCTTCTTGTTTCCCTCTCATCAGAGCTGTGCAGGAGGTAACAGGGCAGCGAGGGATCGTCATCACCCGCTCCACATTCCCCTCTTCTGGCCGCTGGGGAGGACACTGGCTGGGAGACAACACTGCTGCTTGGGACCAGCTGAGGAAATCGATTATTGGTATGTTGCAAGGTCCTCTGCTGGCAGGGAGGGGACTGAAGAGTGTCCTGTTCAGCTGCATTGGATATGTCTAAACCATGGTCCCAGTGGGCAGTGAAATCAGCAAGGGCCAAGGTCCCTAATGGTGCGGGTGTTAGTCTATATCCATCTTTAGATATTTTCATCATGAGTGGTCCAGGGTTTTCTCATGGGATATGGAAGAGGCAGGTCTAACTTCTGTCCCTCCCCAGATGTTTTGTCAAACATAGCTGTATCTTCTCATTACAGGCATGATGGAATTCAGCCTCTTTGGAATACCCTATGTAAGTCATACCAGGGCCACTTTTAATTCACCAGCCAGATTTTAGTGTGTCAGCAAACCACAAGAGTCCCCCTCATGCTCTGACTTTTCATCTTCTCAGACAGGAGCAAATATTTGTGGGTTCTTTGGAGATGCTGAATTTGAGATGTGTATTCGCTGGATGCAACTGGGGGCATTTTATCCATTCTCCAGGAACCACAACACCAATTGGACAAGAGTGAGCCAGAATTTTAACCCTTGTGTATCATATTTATTTTATGAAAAATCATAAAAATCACCAGAACTTCCATTTCTTGCAAAATCCACAGAGCTCAGAACCCAGAGTGATAAAAAATTCTTAAGAATGTACTTTTCCTCATCTCTTTGGGGAAAAGTGCCAATGAAGAGTTTTTATAGCTCCCTGAGGAACAAAAATAGAAGCTCCTTTTGTTTTAAGAATATTGAATTTGTATTTTACCCAAATCCATCCAAGATAGGTCAGTGCTGCCTAGAGACTCATCTCTCTCTACACATACGAGGCCGAGGCTAGACCTGGGCAGGGCACCTCAGAATCAGTGGTAAAGAGGAGGATGGCGGTGGGGGAGGCAAAGTTGGCTAGAAATGAAGGGAGGATGGTGTGGAACCAACATAGGGAAGATGTGCTCAGGGTTCTCATCTGATACCACGAGGATAGAGGGAAGAAAAAGTGGTACCTACCAGGAGATATCTGTTAGTGTGCTCCTTTATCCCTTTAGAGACAAGATCCTGTGGCCTGGAATTCAACCTTTGAGACATACTCAAGAAAAGTCCTCCAGACCAGATATACTCTGTTGCCTTATCTCTATACTCTGATGCATAAAGCGCACATTGAAGGCAGCACTGTTGTCCGACCCCTTCTCCATGAGTGAGTATAATCTGTTTCCCCAGGCAGCAGCTCTGGGAATGTCTTGTAAATAACTCTCTTCAACAGTTCTAACAGTAGGAGTGAATTTTTCATGTATTTTTTTTAAGGTTTGCAGATGACAATACAACCTGGAATATAGACCAGCAGTTCATGTTGGGCCCTGCCATATTAATCAGCCCCGTGCTGGAAAGTGTGAGTTTTCCATTCTCCATCAGAAGCCCTTCAATCACACAATTTAAAGCCACAGGAGGAAAATTTTAAAAATTATCATCGCACTCCCTTCTGGCAAAATCCATTTCTAGGACATCAAGGGAGATCTTTTGTTTTTTTTCAAGATCTTTATTAATGAAACCACCACAACCCCCCTTTGATTTCTCATTTTAGGGTTTTGTTGCCATTATAAATTTATAAAATTTGCTTTTTAGAAAAAAATCTTTTTTTAAAAAAAATTTCTGTGTGTTTGCAGATTTTCCCAGGATCTTTCTTAATGAAACCTCTAAAGCTCTTGAAATCAGTACAAAAATTCCCATTTTTTCTTAATTCTATAGAATTATTTAGAAATTAAAATTAAATTATTTTCTTACTAGAATAGTCATAATGTCATGTGGATTTTATGTTTCAGAACACTTTTAGGATCTCTGCTTATTTTCCCAGAGGCCGTTGGTATGACTATAGCATGGTAAGAACTGACATGTTGTTTTGTGAGCAAACAGATTGGTCCATGCTGGCTAGAGAGGTGGCTAGAACTTTCTCCTGACTTCTAGGCATATATTCTCAAAGACAATAATTTTACCCTTTTCAGCCACAGCAAGGTTTGTTTCAATGAAATGTTACAAAAAATGTAAACAGATCACATTGAGCATCCATGTCACACTGCCTCCTCGTATCAGCGCCCCCGCCACCCCCCCACCCCCTTTCTGGAGCACAGTTTGAAAACCATGAAAGGAGAACTTATCGTTTATGGAATACTGAGATGTGACTCAATTTCCAGTGCTTTTAGCAAAGTTGAAAATCAGGGATTTTCTCCTTAGATTTGTAGTATGTTGCCAACTTTCCAACATACTTCCTTGGAAGTGAAGGGCTTATAATAAAATATACCCTCATTTCATCTATTATTTGTTGTCATTCCTTGCCAACATTCTCCTTTCTAGGAAACTGGCGCAGAATTGACAGGTGAGTGGAAAACCTTGGATGCTCCCCTTGACCACATCAACCTTCATGTCAGAGGAGGCTACATTCTGCCATGGCAAAAGCCTGCAATGAACACTCACTACAGGTAAGGAGAGGAGGAAGCCGACAGCCTCAGTATACCATAATGAGGCTGCTTTACTGGTAGCTTCCTCACCTTTATCAGATCTATGTAGAGAAATAAACCAAGTTACAGACAGGTTTTAGTGGTTTGATTCTGTGAGGGCTTCTATATTGGAGTTGGGTAACATGGGTTCATTGAGTCAGTCTTGAGGAGATTTTTATCTGTAGGGCTGTGTCAATAGTCTGGGGAAAAAACTATGGCAGCATCATGTACCCCTTTCCACAGTATAAAAAAAAATGTATTGGGAGCTTAATGAGATCTTTGTCCTGTGGAGAGAAAATAACTTTTAGCTTGTGGTGTAAAGTCTAGCTTCAATGTAAAAGGGAGCTCTGAGATGGGTCTGGAAAACTGGTTAGGATTTGAATGTGTAAAGACAGGGGAGAGAGATATTCTGGGAGGGTTAGAGAACTGAAGATGACAAATGGGTTGAGTTTGGGAAACACTAAACCATTCAGTTTAGCTGAAGCATAGATAAGGGAAGGGGATAAAACAAATAAAAGTCAAGCAGGTTGGGATCAGATAATGGAGGATTATTATTACTAAGCACTTTGGATTTGGATTTTATTTTGTACCAAACTGTAAACTAGTTGCAGAGGCTTTCAGGGCTTTTCTTCCTAAGGAAGTATGTATACTTGGTTTTTGAAACTTGAAATTATACTTTCATTATATTTTAAAACATTTTATCATTAACTTTCAAGCATCATATTTTTCGTCTCATTTTACCTATTTTTAGAAAGTTATATGTATATTTAAAATATTACCTTTTCCTCTGGATAAGTAATATTTTCAACAGAAGCTGACTTTCATTTTACAATTTACAATCTAGAGAAAAATAGCTTTCTTTTTTTGACAGTCGACAAAACTTTATGGGATTGACTGTTGCTTTGGATGGCAATGGGAAAGCTCAAGGTCAGATGTTCTGGGATGATGGACAAAGCATTGGTGAGTATGAAATTTCCAGAGTCCCAGTACATGATTCAGAGTACCATACCATAAAACCTCAGCATACAATGTGTGAAATGAAAACCTACCTCTGGTAAGGCAATGATGGCGGTAGAATTTTTGTAAATTTTGTCTCCACCTATTTACTATACTGTAATTGGTATAGACTAGGGTATGGTCCCTAACTTTACAGGTTCAGGATTCATGTTATGGATTCAACCAGGGACGATCTATCTCTGTATAACTATCTCACTCTGATAAAACAATGTGTAAACCAACAGCAGGCTGATAGTGAATTCATTCTCAATAGGACATAGACTTGGCTCCGTTATTTGGGCCAACAATCTGTACGAACCACCTTTTTTTCTCATAATTAGTCCCACTCAGGAAACAAATTACAGCTTAGAAAATTTCTTGGCAACTCAGAATAAGGGAATTATGTGTTACCCCAAAGTTATTCCTATCAATGAAATAATCCTTTGTATGCTTTCTCCAATCTTGGGATATAATAGTTCTGCCTTAGGTAATTGGTACTTGTCATTTAAATGAGAACACTCTCTTCCTCAGACATTTCTATAGAAATACTGACTCAGCGTTACCAAATGTCTCTTTTTTTCAGTACATTACTGTGGACCAGACATTCTAATCTTATAACAAGTCACATTTTCTGAAATTACAGCTTATTTTTCTTTAGTAACATTTTAAAGTTTTCCTCCTTTTAGTTTTCATTATAATTGTAATATAGTCTCATTAAATAAAACATTTTAAAGATAGAAAACTAGAATAAAAGTAAACAGAACCTCTTTTAATATTTTTGCTATATTGCCTTTTGCTTTTATATTACATAAGAAAACACTTAAATTTTTATAGAGCTGAAAACATACTGCATATTTAATTTGTGAATCCTGTTTATTTTCAGCTAATGTAATGACAGAAACATGTTTAGATGTTATTACATACTTTTTATAAACATCATTGTGATTACCGTATTCCATTGAGAGGATATACCATAATTTACCCAACTTTCTGCAATTACTCTTTTTTTTTTTTTGAGGATGTATGTGCTGTTTAAATGGTACCCATGTGAACAGTTACTCTTTATACAGAATGTTTTCATTTTCATTGTTATAAAATGACATCCTTGAGTGTTAACCTTTTTTCACATTTAAAATTATTTCAATAAGATAGATTCCCAGAAATGTCTTCTAATCAACTTGTTATAATTTATATAAATATAATTCATCCATTTAAAGTATAATTCTACAAGTATTCAGTTGTATAACCACCATCACA
>JAQZBX010105781.1:0-10814 GCA_029593785.1 Cabassous unicinctus
GTTTTAGGCTCACATAGATGCCAGAGCTGAGGAAGACAGATCACACGAGGAAGTGAGGGACACAGGGGGAAAGGCCTTTCCCTGCTTCCTGTTCATCCCATATTTGAATGCAGTTGAATATATATGAATATAAGACTTTAAAAGGAAAATTAAACAGTCACCATCAAGCACCATGGCAGGGGCAATAATTAAATCCTCAATGCTTCACAACATGGTGACATAAGACATTCCCTGAGAAAACCTCCCCAGAGATTCAGCAAATAAAATGGCAAATCCCTCTTGCTTCGAGCTCTGGAGGTGGAGACTGGAGAAGGACTTCAAGAAAAGAAAAAATGACAGGAAAGAAATTTTCATCTTGGACCTCCTGGTCCATTCCACTCCCCCTCACTCAGTCCTAAAGGGCTTGGGAGTTACTCAGAGGCAGAGTTTGATTGTGGTCCTTCCCACGTAGACTCAGATTATAGAACAACTCACAGTAAAGAGTTAGAACCTCATAAATATACGTGCACAGGGACCCACATCCTAGAGACCCATGAAGAGATGTCATTGAGGAGTGCTGCAAAAATGGGCCCCTGGGGGGAGATTAAAAAAAGAGAGACAACAGGAGAAAAGCAACTGCCAGGTAGTGTGCACATTCAAAGTAGTTTCTATAGGTTGGACCAAATGAATGCAAAACGGATTTTTCTGGAGTGACCAGAATTATAATGCCATCTTAGTTGATGAATATTTCAAAAGGATATATTTAATTTTTTACAGTATAGTTTTAATTTGTAACGATAAAGATGCATACATGCATTAAGGAATTAGACTCCAAAGTAGATTCTGGTTATACATCATTGTTTAGGGTATAAATAGTTTTTATGTAAAATATATAAGAAATTGTGTTTAAATTTATTTTGCTGCTAAATTTTAAGTTAAATTAATGTTGACTCATTAAGAGCAACAGAATTCCTTCATACAGTTACACACATACATAATGAATATAAGCATACTCATAAAAGTGAGGTATAGTATCATTTTACTACAAATGCTCTGCAATAAAAAACTGCACACAAAATAGTTTGAAAACCATTATATTTCATCAATTAACAATCACATCAGAATACGGTGATAATAACAGTTTTAGAATTAAGAATTGTGGTAGTGCTGCTTTTAATTAGTGTAATTGTGTCTCCAATTCAGATCAAGAAATTGAATACTGCTATAAGGAATTTGCATGAGTTTTGGATATATTAAGTCAATATGGCTAATAATTTTTACACCCACTGGAGATTATTCATAGAGCAGCCATTATTGTAGGGATTGTGGGTTCTCATATATGAGAACTTTCATGAAACTCTACTGAAAGCTGTATTTCCATTATATTATTTTCTTAATATATTGCAAGAGTATACAGAAGCATTATGATTGAAATGGAAATAAATTAATCTTATTAATGTATTCTTGTCAAATGGAGATGAATACCTACTAATAATCAATGTTAAATCTAAATTTTCTAAATGTTCTACAGAATAATTCTTTGAAAATTATTTTTGGTTTGAGCAAAATATATTTATTGAAAATCTATTCTTCTGTATTATGAAAAAGAGGATGAAAGAACATTGATCTTTCTTACCAACCACACCTTCATCACATGTTTCTGTTCTATTAAGATGAATATATATATTTATGTTTGTGGGATATTTTAAATTTATGTATAAATAAATGATTATCTCTTTTATTTTGCAGAAATAAAGCAAGCAATGTCAATGTATATAGCATTTCTTTTCTAAGAATCTTTAGATTTAAAAGAGATTATTGGAAAGAAATATTTTTAGCATGTGAGTTTAAGCAAATAGCCATAAGCAGTGATGTTTCAGGCATCACTATGTTTGCCGTTTTAGGAGGGGAAACCTCAATAAGTAGTATGTTTGTGTTTTATGCAGTATCTTACTACAATGACAATCCCTTAAAAGTCACATTAAGGCCTGAAAATTTGAACTAGGCAATACAGCTAATTTTGTAGCATTTTGCAAATCACCCCATCAACATGGGAATGTCTTTAAATAATTATCCTAACACTTCCCTGAATATAGCTTTTTGCTCAACATTTTACTTACAGTCTCTTTTATCTGCTTGTTTCTAAGACTATAGGTAATAGGATTTAAAAAGGAGGTACTATAGAATAGAACACAAAGGTGATCATATCCTCAATTGTGGGTGAGCTGGAGGTTGGCTTCATATACACAGCAAGACCTGAACTAATGAAGAGGGTCACGTCGAGAATGTGAGGGACACAGGTGGAAAAGGCCTTTCCCTGTTCTCTGGTTGGAAACTTAAGCACGGTAGAAAATATGCGAATATAAGACATGGTGATGAAGACAAAGCAGCCACCATCAATAACTACTGCAAGGACACAATTTGTAATTTCATTTTTTAAGGTGTCAGAACAGGACAGCTTCAGCAAAGAGGGGACATCACAGAAGAACTGATGAACTACATTGGAATGAAAGAATGACAGCCAGAATGTGTTTCCAGTGTGGAATCCTGCATATACCACACCACTGAGTAGGGTGGCCAGTGTAACCTGGACACAGAACAAAGGGTTCATGATCACAGGGTAATGAAGGGGCTGGCAGATGGCCACATAGCGGTCACGGGCCATGATAGTGAGCAGCAACAGCTCTATATAAGAAAACCAAAGCACAAGGAAGATCTGAGCAACACATCCTGCCATGAAGATCACCCTGCTGTCAAGCAGGAACATGACACATGCTTTGGGTATTGTAACAGAAATGTAGCACATGTCCAATACAGAAAGATTCCTAAGGAAAAAGAACATGGGGATGTGAAATTTCTTTTCACACGTGGTAACTACAACAATCAGAAAGTTGTCTATCAGGGTTGCCAAGTACATCAGAAGGAAGAGCATGGTGTGCAAGACTCTGTATTCCCACACTTCAGAAAATCTTGTAAGCAGGAATTCAGTCACAGCAGTAGAGTTGGTCATCTTTGAGGAAGGTGCTTTGGACATCAAGAGACAAAGGAAAATAATCCTTAAACAACACGGAGAATCAACAAGAGAGAAAAAAGTTAGTCTAAATATATTTATCAATAGATATTTATCCAATTTTATTGTCTGTAGTTCATGCTAGTTAGTAAGAAGGAACATCACGTTGAAGTAAGCTCCTTTAGTCGTATTGCTTCTGTAACTTAATTCCAGTACAGGGTTAGAAATTAAACAAATTGCATAAAGACTGATAGCAGTTTATATGTCACAAGGGGCAGTGCTTAGGGAGGAATAAAGATGTATTGCCTATTGAGAGCTGAATTTCTCTTTTAGGTGATGACAATGTTGGGGTAATGGATGTTGGTGATGGTAGTACAATATTTTGACTGTAACCAATATCAGTGAATTGTATACTTGAAAGTGGTTAATATGGAGAATTTTGAGTTGCATATATATTATAAAAAATATTCTATTAGAATATGTAAGCAAGTTTAGCTAATTTTCAACGTGTGGTAGTATATAATAACAATACAATGGGTAAAGGGGAAGAATGAGTTAACATCAGTGAGGTAAGAGAAGTATTCTCTAAGTGTTAACACATAATATCACTAATTGATGGCCAATCACAATCTGGATAGATAAAGGAGGCTACTATTGCATTAGAGCCCCTTAAAACTTTACACATGGTTGTACTCCATTCCCTGCCTACAATATGGAGAATTATTTTTTCTCCATTTCTGCCACTATAATTTTGATACTAATTTAATTTGGAAATTCTCCTTAAGAATTGTCATCTCTGATGAAGATATTTTCATTTGCTACATATGTCTCTGCCTTGCATCTGTCAATATTTACTCTTTTTATTTTGACATTGGATTTTACAACAACCCTCCCTCAATATTTATTAGACCATTGTGACTTGTTTTTGTTCCTTTTTTAGCCTAGATGACATAATAAAACAGATGAATAATAAGAACATCATCTTTATTTATTTAGAATTCCATATGTAATTTATTCACTATTATTCACATATTTCATACTTTGTCATTACAACTCTGCAAATTGGGATGTAATATATATAATTTTAAAGGGAAAAGACTAGGTCAGTTAAAGGTCAAGAAAACTTTTTAATTCATGAAATTATAAGGGGAAAGTCAAAGTCAGGTTTGTCTGTGCAGCTATCCCTTGACACATGGCAGATTTACTTCACTAGAACTCCTGAGCCTCCTGAGCTTCACTGTTTCACACCACATCAATCCCAGCCCCTCATGCAAACTTACCATTTACTTGCACAATGCCATTACAGCCTGTCAAGTACTGCTGGAACCAGGAGAGCAAAGGTTTTGGATTTTTAAATCATGTTGATCCAGAGCTAAAACATAACTGATTTGATTTCCTATATATTGAGTATTAAGTGCTACAAAAAAACTGTCCAAACCAATTTCCCTGTGTGTCCATATTTCCATATTTCATAGACTTGCCCTGGAGTATGTGACTATTACAACTCAGGATAATTTATTATGAGCTCTTTTTAACCCTTCCAAAACAGTAAAATATCTGTTTCCAAGGCTCTTACACATATCAACATAGTTTCATATCTATTTAAAATTCCTAAGATATTTTAACTTAATAACTTATGTATTTTAATAAAAATAATTGATATGTATTTTCACTCAGTTTTCTCCCTTACCTACTGTTTTTCATTGAACAGAACCATCCATCTCTAGGACTCTAGTTTTCATTCTCTCTCCTTGTGCACTGATACCAACGTTTACCATTAAATGCCTTTTTTACCCATTATATATCCATATGTTCTTAAACTTATATTAAATGCTTAGGTGTCTTTGCTCAAAATATTTATTCTGATATTCTGATCCACAAATTAAATATCTTATTTTTGTGCTATTTTCCTTTATTAGCCTGTTTTCAACAATAATTTATCTATCCATCTCAGATTTTTATTTGAAACTTAAAAATCTGGCTCCTGACAGCATGTAAGCATCTCATTCCAATAGCATCTACATCAGAAGATCAATTGGCTGTTACTTCTATCTTCAGCTTCCTGAACTTCCTCACCTCTGTAGTGGGTTATAAAGATTGAAGCCCTGTTGCCACATCTCTGCTCTCTTTTGACTCCCTTCACTAAAGGTATATGGGGGTGGAGTCCAAAGTTTCCTTTTTCAATAGCAAGGTCCAAATTGTGTTTTTATTACTTTCCAAAATTCTTAGTTTGGAATTCTCTTCTTCCACCTGCTTTTCCACCCCTTTTCTACTTTATCTTCTTCATTATTCTTCTCTCATCTAATTTTCCATACCCGTATCCCTGTCTTTCCCCCTTCTTTGAAAATATCATTCTTGTTTCTCCCTTATGCTTTACACATATTGCAATCAGTATGTGTAATAATTCTAGTGAGTCAGCAAGATGTACCTCATATTTCTTAAATAAAATGTGCTTAATCATTTCACAATGTAACATCACTTTCTGACGTCTGGTAACAAATCACTTGCAATACTCTTTTTCAAAACATCTCATGCTACTTAACATTGGTTTTCCGTGATTGTTTTAGATCTCCAACAGTTTATTATAACATACATTAGTTCAGTCAATGAGTTATTGAACTAAGATCAACTTAGATATAATATATGGCATCATAGAAATCTGTATAAAAATTTATCCAAGAAATATCTCCAATAACAACCACAACATCAATTTAATATTTTAAAACATCTTAAAGTGGAGAACTCTGAAAATATTTCAAAATATTTAAAACACATTATTTGGGAAGTTGTACTTCTGCTTACCTTTTGTTTCCATTTTTATTGTTTGACATTTCTAAGTCATGATATTATTATAGATATATATGGTAATATTTTGCAATTTAAAAATTCCTGAGATTGATGACTTTACCTGATAAAGTGAGTTGATTGATTTGTTGGTTCAGACATTCATTAAGTTCACCACAATCAACCTTCAGAATTCTAGAAAATAGGAAAAATGAAGATGGTAACTTTTCTTGCAAATTTTGATAAATAGATATTGTTTGTAGAAATGAGTATTTATTTAATAATATTATGAGTTAGAATAGCATGAAATGTGATGTCCTCTGCATTGTATAAAATATTATGCTTTCCTACAAACCCTGAACATTTGTCAGAACTTGAATAAATTGTGACAGAAAGTGATAGGTTTCTGCTACATTTTTAATTATTAGTCCACTACTAACAGTGTAAAAATGCAATAGGATTTCACAGTTTGGTCACAAAATAAAAGACTTTAATTACTTCCCAATCATCAACTTTAGGTTTCTTAGTTGAAATTACATGTGTTAGTTTAACCAAGTTAAAAATTCATGGACTTCAGGGGAAAAAATATTTTTGCTTCACTTCTACCATTTACTTGCTTTCTAGCTGTGTGAAACTCTGAACATCTTTGAAACATGATTTCCTTATCTATAGAATTTGCAATAATGTCTACCTCATGAATTTAATATTTGCAAAATATTTCAGAGAGAGAAGGAACTCAAAATGGTAGCTAAATTGAGGAAAAATAAAGAAGAATTACAAATCACTGACTAAGGAATGAAGCATTTGTTTCCTTCAGCACTTTCATTTTTTCCATCTTATACACATAGTCCTATTATTTATAAACAGGCAAAGAAGCGGAAGTTAAGCCCAGTGCTTAACTTAACATATACTTACCTATACACTGGCAGCAGCAGGGTGATAACGTGCAAAGTAAAGTTTTCCTGGGATAAGTTGACTATTGCATGGGTATTCTCATCATTATAAGTACAAAAGTTATTCATTGCCTTTTCTTAAAAGACTTGAAGAATATATTTCCAATGTGAAGAGTCAGTAGAAATATTTTGGTCATTAATATTGGTATTCATGTATTTTTTCATCCATCCATTCATTTAAATGCAGTATATTTATAATTCACTCAATATTTTGGGGAATAATAAACAGAAACTTGACTGGAAGCTATGTGGATGAAATTCCTGCATGCTGTTTCATAATAAAGTATGAGGAATCTCTAGAATTACTCCTGCAATGTCAGGCATTGTGTATATATTTTATATTTATGACAGGAATTTACTTACTCAATTTGAATATATAATACACACACCTGAATATATAATACAGAGTTTTGCTAAGCAAACAGGTGTATGTATTAACTAAATAGCAATAATATACATGAATAATTATTTCCAAATTTTAAGATAAAGCATAGCCCACTGTAATTAAATTTTTTACATAATTTAAATTAGCATTCTGCATGCTGAAACCATGGAGTAAGAGCAGAGCTGTTCCTATCCCTACCTTATTTGCTTGCATTGCCTCCATCAGGTTCTGTGCTGTCCATTTGATTTGCACTTCCATAAAGTCTGCTATATCTACTGGAATGAACTTTCAATATGATGAATATAAAAGACAGTGTTCTTATTGTGTGCATTCCTTCTGCATCTATATTTTCTATTCTAATTTAGTTTACAGTTTCTTTCTTTCAAAAAATTGAGCAATACAGGAAAAAAGTGGGTGTGATTCATGGAAAGTGGTGATAAAGGGGAAATTATATTAATACTAAATGCAAACCAGATAATAGACTTTTCTTTTTCAAATAAGCAATTCTGCATTTCTGCATGGTTCATCCCTATATTAGGTGCAGGCAAGCAATGGGGGGGCATATAAAATTAAGATGACTGATATTCTGGCTGGAAATATTCTGTTTTATAACAGTGGCCTCTCTGTTCAGGTTTAGTTGAAAAACTGTGGACACAATGACGCTAGAGAAAACCCTTGGGAACATAGCCCTTGGTGTTTCTAATTGCCATTGCCCAGGGAAAATTTCATGGGATAATTGGCTCCACTTGGTAAGGGAAGAGTTCCCAAGTAGAAATTTTGCAGAAAATAATTATCAAGAAATATTAATATATCTGAATGTGAATTTCCTGTGGATCCTAGAGAACAAGGAGTTAAGGAGAGGCCTAAATCCTAGACTCTGTCAGATGCCTGGGAAGGAGATTTTCAACTGGATCTCATGGTTTTCCTCCAAGGAATGCAGTGATTTTCACTCTCACTAGTGAGGGCAAAACACCAGGATTAGGTTTAATGTGCAAAACAGCTTATTTTAGTCTCCTTAGCTGCTCAAGCAAATACCATGCTTAATACCATGGGTAAGCTTAAACAATAAGATTTTATTAACTCTTGGTTTTGAGGCTAAAAGAAAGAAAAAATCAAGGCATCATCAAGGATATGCTTTCTTCCTGAAGACTGGGGATGTCTGCCTGACAACCTTGGCCTGTGGCTCCTCAGTCACCTGGCAATGACTGTGGTGGTCTCTCCTGGCTCTCTGTTCTATGTGGTTTCCATTGAATTTCCTATGGTTTCCTCTGTGAGAATTGGTTTCCATTAATAAAGATTCCCAGTAATATGACTAGACTCATCCTGATTAAGATGGGCCACAGTTTAACTGAAGTAATCTTATCATTTTAAAGGGTTCATACCCACAGGAATGGATTAAGTGTAGTAACATGTTTTTCTGTGGTACATATAGCTCCAAACCACCACACAGCTCTTATGAAATTGTCCAAATATTGGCAACAAGTGCTTGAATAACATTTACCAGACTGTGGCCAAAGCCCAGCACAGTGGTCTGTGAACTCAGCCATTACCACCCCTCATCACCTTTTCGTCATTTTTAACCACTTGGCATCAGTGTCCACATTCGGGATCCTCTTGACAGTTTGGCATATGGGAAGATCTAAAATATTTGGACTAGTACCTCACCCATGATGCACATAAGGAAGTTTTATGGTATCAATTCTTCAGTTTTCACAACAATAGTTTGAGTGGATCAGTCAAATTTTGTCAGGAAAGCAGAAAACTCTCCACAGTTCTTAGAAGTCTTACTTATAGTTCTGTTCTTGATTTCCAGTTTATATCAACTGTGCTCAAGCAACACACTCATTATGGTATTAAATAAATGAAATATGTTGATTTTAGCCCAATATATAGTCTACTTTGACACATGGTCAGAATGCACTTGAAAAGAATGTGTATTCTATACCATGGGACGATTCACCTATATATGTGCTCATTAGAAAAATTTAGACAATTTTGCTGTTCAATTGCTTAATACCTTTACTGATATTTATCTCATTTTTTTAATAGTGACTAAATTATATTTAAATCACCAATTAAGGTTTTGGATGGTTTAAAATTCTCCCTTGTATTAATGTAATTTTACACAGTATATGTTTAGATGCTATGATAGTAGTTGTATACAAGTTTGGAATTATTTCCTCTTCTTAATAAATAGACTTTAACAACTTCCTGAACCCCATATTTATACACTCAAGAATCTTCATTCCTTCTTGTCTCTACTGTGTCCATATGAGATGGTGTGACAGCTTGAAGCTGAGTGGACCCCAGAAGATCATGTCCTTAGAGTTAATATTTTACTGTGTGTGTAAACCTATTGTAGGTGGGACCATTTCATTAGATTACATCATTTATGGAACTTTGTTCAGACTGTGTGATCCAGTCTTACTGGAATCCGTTATACATTAGAATGAGTGGAGTCACAGGCACAGAAAAACTCCTAGGAGCTGAGAGAGAAAGCCACAGATGGAGCAGCCAGATGCAGAAAGCAACAGAGCCTGGAGGAGAAGGCAAGACCGGCAGATTTTTTTTTTTTCTGACTAAACTGGATTTATTTGTTTTTGTTTGTTTGTTTGTTTTTCACATTTTTAGTTTTTAAAAGACACTTCAATTACATAGATATTACTGAAACTATATAGGAGATTCCCATATGCCCCACTCCCCACACCTCCCACATTTTCACACATTAGCAACAACTTTCATCATTGTGGTACATTCATTGCCATTGATGAACACATTTTGGAGCATTGTCACTAAGCATGGATTATAGTTTACACTGTAGTTTACACTCTCTACCATTCAACTCTGTAGGTTAGGGTCAGATATATAATGGCCTGTATCTGTCATTCAGGATGATTCCCAAGTCCCGAAAATGCTCCCCCCATTACACCTGTTTTTCTCTCTCTCTAAGGCCAGAACTTCCATGGGTCACTGCCTCCACAACTATGGTGTTTCTACCATTGCTAGAACCACAATAAGTCTATAGTAGAATACTAGTAAATTTATTTTAGTCCATAGTTCATTTCCCAATCCTGAGGACACTGGGATGGTGATGCCCACTCCACCATTAATTGAGGGGGACTTCGATCCCATACATCTGATGGATCAGACTCTCTTCCTTACAGTTGTAGGCACTCTCAGTTCCTTTATATGTTGTTTGTCCATCATCACCATCATCTCCTCCCTGTTAGTTTTCCTGTGTGAGATCTTTGAGCTGGAGAGTACGTCTTACAACTCCATTGAGATTCAGGGCTCAGCTGGCATATGGACAGCTCAAAACGTTAAGTCTCTTGTCTATACACCTGTCAACTCTAGTACTAATTATAAGTTCAAATAGAAAGACAGAAGAGTAATTCATAGAGAAACCACTGCTAAGTCTAACTCAGTCACACTGGGGAGCATAAATCCCAGATTAGGTCCCACTGGGAAGGGGCCAAATTCTTGAGCTGTCTGACCTGGATATAGTGTCTGGATATCTCCATATCCCTGAGGAGCTTTGTTATTTGGGGTCATATCTACTTTGGCTGTCAATGAGATCCTGTTGAGATGTGCATAAGCACTACCTCTGGGATGGCCTCCTGACTCACTTTGAAGTCTCTTAGCCAAACAAACTCATTGTCTTTAACTTTTTCACCTTTTCATCAGGTTTTTTTTTTTTTTTTCA
>JAQZBX010105782.1:0-10809 GCA_029593785.1 Cabassous unicinctus
TTGTTGCTTGTGCCTTAGGTGTAAAGAAACCATAGCCTAACACAAGGTCCTGAAGATACTTCCCTAGTTTCTTCTAGGAGTTACATAATTTTGGTTTTTGTGTATAGGTCTTTGATCTGTTTTGAGTTGACTTTTGTATTTCATGTGAGGTAGGGGTCCACTTTCATTCTTTTGCATATGGATATCTAGTTTTCACAGCACTATTTTTTGAAGAGACTATTCTTTCCCCTTTGAATGGATATGGCACCCTTGTTAAAAATCAGTTGGCCATAAATGCAAATATGAGGGTTGGTTTCTGAAACTCTCAATTTGAATCCATTGGCCTATAGGTCTGTCCTAGTACCATTCTGTTTTGATTACTGTGGCTTTGCAATAAGTTTGAAGATCGAGAAGTATGGATCTTCCATCTTTGTTCTTGTTTTTCAAGATGGCTTGGGCTATTCAAGACCACTTACCCTTCTATATAAATTTGATGGTTGGTTTTTGTATTTCTGCAAAGAAGGCTGATCGAGTTTTTATTGGGATTGTGTTGAATCTGTAAATCTCTTTGGGTAGAATCGATATCTTAACAATCTTTAGTTTTCC
The DNA here is from genome assembly GCA_029593785.1 of Cabassous unicinctus. Lineage (NCBI taxonomy): Eukaryota > Metazoa > Chordata > Mammalia > Cingulata > Chlamyphoridae > Cabassous > Cabassous unicinctus. Next base: position 586 of record JAQZBX010105782.1, read on the forward strand.
AATCCATGCACAGGAATGTCCTTGCATTTATTTAAGTCTTCTTTGATTTCTTTCAGCAGTATTTTGTAGTTTTCAGAAATAAGGCCTTTACCTCCTTGATTAGATTTAGTCCTATATTTCAGAATTTTAGTTGCTATTGTAAATGGAATTTTTTCTTGATTTCTTCTTTGGATTGTTCATTACTAGAATATTAGAAACACGACTGATTTTGGGATGTTGATTTTGTACCCTGCCACTTTGTTGAATTTGTTTATTAGTTCAAGTAGCTTTGTTATGGATTTTTCAGGATTTTCTGTATATAAGATCATTTCTTATGAAAATAGGGAACGTTTCAATTCTTCCTTTCCAATTTGGATGCCTTTTATTTTTTTCTCTTGTCTAATTGCTGTAGCTAGAACTTCTGCTCAGTGTTGAGTAACAGTGGTGACATGGGTATCCTTGTCTTTTTCCTGACTTTAGAGGGAAAGTTTTCCATCTTTCATCATTAAATGTGATGTTTGCTGTGGGTTTTCATATATGCCTTTTATCATGTTGAGGAAGATTCCTTCTATTCCTAGTTTTCTATGTGTTTTTTAATGAAGAAAGTGTGCTGAATTTCATCAAATACGTTTCTGTGTCAATTGAGACAATCATGTGATTTTTGTTCTTCATTCTATTAGTATGGTGTATTACATTAATTGATTTTCTTATTGTTGAACCACCCTTGCATTTTGGGATAAATCCCACTCGATCATGGTGTATAATTCTTTGAATGTGTTGTTAGGGTTTGTTTGCTAATATTTTGTTGAGGATTTTTGCATCTATGTTCACAAGAGATATTGGTCTGTAATTTTCTTTTTATGTGGTACCTACATTTGACTTCAGTATTAGGGTGATGTCCTCATAGAATGAGTTTGGAAGTTATTTCCTCCTCTTTAATTTTTTGGAAAAGTTTGAGCATGGCTGATGTTAATTTTTCTTGGAATGTATGGTGAAATTCACCAGTGAAGCCATTTCATTCTTACTTTTCTTTGTTGAGAGGTTTTTAATTACTGATTCAATCTTTTTACTTCTTACTGATTTGTTGAAATCTCTTTTATCTTCTTGATAAAAAATGTAGGTAATTTGTGTCTTTCTAGGAATTTTTCCAGTTCATCTAGGTTATCTAATTTGTTGGCATGGTTGTTCATGGTATTCTGTTAAATCATTTTTTATTTCTGTGGGGTTGGTAATAATGTCCCCCTTTCAGTTTTGATTTTAGTTATTTGTATCCTCTCTCTCTTTTTTTCTTTGTCAGTCTAGCTAACGTTTTGTTGATTTTATTGATCTTTTCAAAGAACCAACCTTTGCTTTTGTTGGTTTTCTCTATTTTTAAAAAATTCTTTATCTCCAATCTAATCCTTTTTTATGCTTCCTTTGGCTTGGTTTGGGTTTAGTTTGCTCTTCTTTTTTCAGATCCTTCAGTTGTGAGGTTAGGTCTCTAATTTAGCATCTTTAGAGCTATAAACTTCCCTCTCAACCCTGCATCTCATAAGTTTTAGTATGTTGTGCTTTTGTTTTAATTTGCCTCAAGATATTTTCTAATTTCCCTTGTGATTTCTTTTTTTATTTACTCATTATTTAAGAGAGCTATGTTTAATTTCCACATTTAGTGAATTTTCCATTTCTCCCTGTGTTATTGATTTTTATCTTCATTCCATTTTGATTGGAGAAGATACATTGCAAGACTTTGCTATATTTGAATTTATTGAGACTTGTTTTGTGACCTAACATATGGTCTACCTTGGAGACTAATACATGTGCACTTCTGCAGCTGTTGGGTGAGCTATTCTATGTATGTCTCTTAGGTCTAGTGAGTTTAGAGTGTACAAGTCTTTTATTTCCCAATTGTTTTATTTTACTAGGCTGTTGAAAGGCAATGTACCAGAAATGGGTGATTTTTACAATGGAGATTTATTAACTCCAAAGCTTACATTTCTGAGGCTGTGAAAGTGTCCAAATCAAGGCATCATCAGGCAATGCTTTCTCCCTGAAGACTGGCTGCCAGTGATCTTGGACTCCTCTGTCATATGGCAAGGTGCATGGCAGCATGTGCTGGTCTCTCCCTTCTCTCAAAGTTTCATTGCTTCAGCTGCTTGCTTCGGGCTTTCTCTCTTTATCTGAACTTATCCTATTTATAAAGGACTCCAGTAAAGGAATTAACACCCACCCTGGGCCATGTCTTACTGTATTAATCTGATCAAAATGCACTTAACCACAGTAACCTGATAGGTTTACACCCACATGAATGGATTAGCTCTAAGAACGTGATTTTTCTGGGGTCTATAAAAGCCTCACACTACCATGCTTATTGACATTCTGTCTACATGTTTTATCCATTATTGAAAGTGGTTTATTATATTGTTCTACTAGTAATGTAGTACTGCCTACTTCTCCCTTTACATCTGTCAATATTTGCTTCACATATTTTGGAGCTCTGCCATTAGATGTAGAGATATTTATAATTGTTATGTCTTCTTGATGAGTTGACTTTTTTATCAGTATATAGTGACCTTCTTTCCCCTTCATAACAGTTTTATGTTATAAACATAAACATAAACATAACAGTTGTAAACGGCATATAATTGGGTCATGGTTTTTTAGCCTCTCTGCCAATATCTATCTTTTAACTGGGGAGTTTAATCCATTTACATTTTAAGTGACTACTATAGAAGGACTTTCTTCTGTCATTTTTCTATTTGGCCTCTAAGTATTATCTCTTTCTTTCTCTCAATTCTTCAGTTAATGCCCACTTTCTTATTTATTTGATTTTTTGTGTTTTACCATTTTGAGTCTCTTCTCTCTGTATATATTTCATATATTTTCTTTGTGGTTACCATGGAGTCTAACATCCTAAATCTATAAGAATCACATTTGTTTGATACCAATTTAACTTCAATGGCATACAAATACACCGTTCCTATACTCTTCCATCCCCCTACCAGTTTCTGAAATTGTACAAATTATATCTTTATATATTGCTTGTTCAAAACCATAGATTTATTATTACATTTTGCATTTGCATTTTAGAACCTGTAAAAAGTAAGAGGTGGAGTTACATACCAAAAAATTACAATGCAGTAGTATTGGCATTTATAATTACCCATGTGATTACCTTTACTGGAAGTTTTTATTTCTTTATGCTGCTTTGATCCAGTTGTGTATTGACCTTTCCCTTTAGTCTGACAAACTCCCTTTAACATTGCTTGTAGGGCAGGTCTACTGGTGATGAACACCTTCTGTAGCAGTTTGATATTGTTTATGAATTCCAAAAACAGATATTGGATTATGTTTGTGAACTGGTCTGTTCATCTGGGCATATTAGATTGGATTGTATTGGATTCAGAGGTTTCACTTTTACTTGATTCAATAATGATTAAGGCTTTGGTTGGGCCACATCAGTAGGACATTGAGTCCCTGCCCCGTTGATGGGTGGGGACTTACAAAGAAAACAGCATGGCAGAAGAGGAAGTTAGAGTTTGAATCCTGGAACCCAGGAAGTAAGCACACAGAGAAGCAGATATGTGAGGAAAGAGAGAAGGCTCCATTAGACATGGCAGAGGCCTTGGGAAGAGAGACAAGCCATTTGCCTGACAGTTTACAGCTGGCCTTTTGGAGAGAGCAGAGCAGCTGAGCTGGGAGAGAAATGAGCCCCAGAAGAGAGACAAGACTTGTCCCAGCCTATGGCTGATATTGGAAGAAGCTGGGATCATGACACCTCGGGAAGAGGAGGAAGACTGAACCCTCGCAGACATTGCCCGCCATCTTGTGTCAACATGTAGCTACAGACTCTGGGTGAGAAAGTACCTCTTATGGGACCTTGAGTTGGACTCTTTAGGGCCTTGTGACCGCAAGCTTCTACCCCAAATAAAAACTCTTTATAAAAGCCAACAGATTTCTGGTATTTTGCATCAGCACCCCTTTGGCTGACTAATACACCCTCAGTTTTTGTTTATCGAGAATGTCTTAATTTTTGTCCACATTTTTGAAAGACAGTCTCATCAGATATAAAATTATTGGTTGGCAATTGTTTCCTTTCAGCACTTTAATTATTTTATTCTGCCATCTTCTTGCCTCCATGGTTTCTCATAAGAAGCCAACATTTAATCTCATTGAAATTTCCTTTTACATAACAACTTCCTTTTCTTGTGCAGCTTCTAGAACTTTGTTCTTGTCCTGGCAGTTTGACTAATATGTCTGGGCATGGTTTTCTTCAAGTTTATCCTGTTTGAGATTCGTTGGGATTCTTGAATGTGCATATTCTTGTTTTTCATGATATTTGGGAACTTCTCTGCCATTATTTCCTTGAATATTCCCTCTGCTCCTTTCTCTCTTTCTTCTACTTCTGGGATTCTCATAACACATATAGTGGTATACTTGATGATGTCCCACAGATCTCTTAGACTTTGTTCAATTTTTTCATTCTTTTTTTCTTTCTGCCCCTCAGCCTAAATCATTTTGATTGTCTTGTTTTCAAATTCACTGACTTTCTTCTGTCACCTCCAATCTTCTATCAAAACCCTCTAGGGAATTTTTTATTTCAATTATTATGGTCCTCAATTCCAGTATTTCTGTTTGCTTTCTTTTTAAAATTTTTAGCTCTTTATCAAGATTCTCATATTGTTCATTCATTGTTTCATCATATCCTTTTGCTCTTTCTCTGTGTTTTCCTTTGTTTCTTTGAGCATAGAGGATCACTTTTCAAAGTCTTTAGCATGTCCAAAGTCTGTTCTTCTTTGTTGATGGTTTCTGGGTTTTTATCTTCTTCTTTTGGATGTGCCATCATTTCCTGTTTTATTGTTTTCTTATCATTTTTTGTTGCACACTGTAGATTTTAATATTTTAAGTATTAATACTAGGTTTAGTCCCTGTGCTTTCTATTCCTTAAGTTTGTATCCAGTTAGTGATATGGCAGAGTTGTTCTGGAGTGCCAGGAGCTAAGAAAGCCTAACAAATCAATGCAAAAAACAACTTTTACAGTCTTTGCAAACTGGCTCTGCATTGGCTAGTGGTGTTCTTCTGAGCTTAGCCCTCCTATCAATAAGATCAGACCACAGAAAATGTGTAGCGGATGGTCTTTCTCTTCTTTTTTGAGCCTGAGTCTTGTCCTGGGCTTATGCTTGCTCATGGCCTTAGGAATTCCCCATGACTCCCTATGAAATAGACTTTCTCCCCCTTCCAGGTGCTCTATGTATGACTTAAAGCAGGCTATCATTTGCCCCAGGTTGCTTTGGCTTAATTGTTTCCTATAATGTTCTAGCTGTCCATAAGCTGCTTCTGCCTGCAGGGCAAGTTCTGAGAGGGTGAGTCAGATGTATGCTTCCTGATTCAGTCTTTCATGCTACTACCTGCTAGATTGGCACTGACATACAGTCACTGCAGTATGTACATTGGGGTTACCCTGTCCATCTGTATCAGGGCCAGAGTTCCACACTGAGAGTGCAGGCTGGCTTCACACCATCCTGGGGAGAGGCCGGCAAGAGCTCCACAAAGCTTCTCCCACTATTTTGTTGTTGTTGTTATTTTGTTATTTTAAAATTTTTGTTCTTTTTTGTTCTACTATTTTTAAAAGCATTGTTTTTTTTTATTTGACACTTGCCCAGTTACTGTGACCCTTAACTGTTTTCTGGAGTTCTGAGGAAGATGTCGCTGCCAGATTTTGCTAGCTGTCCAAAGATTTTGTGGGGGAACAGCACCTTTGAGTGTCTTATGCTGCTATCTTGGTCAATCAGAATGGCTTGGTTAATTTTTTTGAAGCATGTTGCAAGTGTGAGACTCAACATCATCTATTTGGATAAATATTCATTGTCACCTTTAAGTTGCACCAATTCCTAGCCACATTTGTTGGATGCTTTTCTTGGCCAGCATTATCAAGCTTGATGGCAGAAGTGTAAGTATTTCAGGAGTGACTCCTGAGTTTTCTGTTCTAATTTGCCTAAGTTTGACCACAGAATACTGTTTAGGCCAATGTGGGCACTTAGAGGGTTGGGAACTCCAGGATAGAAGGTGAATATTTGTTGTTGTTGTTTTCCTACTGCTGGACAGAGGGCATGACAACGTCTTCAGGAGCTATAACCAGCTCTACTTCTGACCCTGGAAAAGAGTTGTCAACCTGTTCTTTAGAATCTATACCACTCAGCATTTGGAGAACATTGTTAGCTAATATACCCCTCTCAAAACATCTTGGGTCAGGTGCCTCTGGACAGTCTTGACCAACCACTGAGTCGGTCAGGGTCCTTGATTCCTGGCTCCAATCCTGAACCAAACAACCTTGGCACCTACGAATTTGGAGAATATAAACAGCTTGGCATCATTAATTGACTGTTGAAGGACTGACAACTCTTCTTCTACATTTTCTAGTCCTTTGTGAACATATTCACTGTTTAATCTAACCTGAGCAGCAAAGGAGTTGGCTTTTCCTTCAATATCTCTAACCTGGAAAACTGATTTACTGATCTCTGATGGAATAGAGAAAAACTCACTCCGTTGGTGGGGTTTGGTGGATCTGAGCAGTGGATGATCACTCAGACCATGGTGCTGTGCTCAGTTCTCTCCAGTCGATTTCATTAGATTACGCAGTCACAGCAGAAAGTAAACAAACCCTGGGATAGCGAGGAGCACAGCATATATGGGAATCTCTTTTCTCATTCCAAAGATAAAACTTTCTTAAGCCAGGTCTGCACCTTTTCAGTTGTCTATTTTGGCAGAGCTTTGCTATTCTCTGATGAGGACCCAAAGCTGGAACAAGAACCAACAAAACTTCCTCTCATCTCCACTGTTATTTTCCAGGAAGACTTTAATATGTTCAAGATAGGGCAATGCTGAGTTCTGGTGCAGGGAGCAGATTTCATTAAGGATTTGTAGATAGAGCCAAGGGAGAGAGATGAGCTGATGTTGCCCAGGGAACAAACTTTTCAAAAGGAACACTCTTTCACTGTTTCTCCTTTCTGTCTTCATTTTGATGATGGTGAGAGTTGGCCAGGGAAAGCTTATTTAGAGCTTCCCCCCACCCCCCATATAATATAGCAGGGCATGCTTGGATGGTTGCAGTGTGAAAAGTATTGTAGCAATTCTATTCATTCAACCTCTAGATTCTGTCTTATCTCCTATTTCATCCTCTTCTCCCCTCACTGCTACATATTTTTTCACTTGCGACCTGAATAGTACACAATGTAAAATGGCAGAATGATGTGATAGGTACAAGCCCTCGTGTGACATATGAATAATGGATCAGAAATGACATTTCAAGAACAGTGTAATCCTTTGTGAAGCTGGTTTCAAAGGCAAAGCTAAAACACATTGCACACTGACCACATTATATTGGGACTTCATATCTCATGACTGAACACTACTCATATGCAATTTTCCCCAAATATCCTACTGGAATGTCTAATTTTATCAAACTCATAAAATACAGTGTGATGCTTGTTTATAACACCCTGGAACTAGAGAAGCCTGGCTGAGAGTCCTGGTTTCACCACTTACCAGCTGTATGATCTGGGATGAGTTACCTGCATTTACTCTCTGTAAAATGAAAATAATCCTCATAAGTACTTACAGAGTAGACATTGTTGTTAAGTGTGAGTGTGGGCAAATCATTTAGTTTGATGCTTAGCACAGAGCCAGTGTCAATTTTTGTTAAATAAATAATTGTTCAATGCCTACTGCATGTAAGAACTTGTGTTGGGCACAAAAATAACATCTCTGGCATATCAAAGTTTATCCCCTCCTTCCAAAAAAAAAGAAGACTTTTGATGCCACTGTTGACCTGCTCAGCTAGTGAAGTGGAAAACTGAATAAAAGTCTTTTAATATTTATAACAAATTCAGGCTAAATTTGTGAAAGAAGTGAGTTCTATGTGAGCAATTTCTCCAACATCTGTGAAAGTTTTAAGTTCATCAAATATTCCTTGGATGACCTTCCAAATGACTAATTTTGGTGTCAAAATTACTGTTTATTTCTGGTAGTGTGATGCTACACACCCAGATCCTATCCAAAGGTACATCTGTCTCTCTCTTCTTTGTGTTTGTCTGTTCTCTTCTCAGTGACACTAGCATTAATATGATGCTTTTTTTCCTTTTCTTTTTACAAAATTGAACTTGTAATAGAGGGAGAGATGGGGCACAAAACAAAATTAGGTTCATTTCTTGGTGCTTTCAAGTACTAGCTATTGCCCCAAATGGTAAATTACAAAAATTATCGTGGTACCCTGAAGAGTTGATGGATTCCCTTCCTCCAATTGATAGACAGTTATCTGAGTGAGGGTGATTTTCCTAGTGTTAAAATTGTTCCCTGGGGGTAATTTAGGCAGCTTGGGAAGCTGCACTAACTGCTTTGGGCCACTAGAAAGCCATTGCTAAGTAGGCATTTAAGTAGTTCACATAACTATAAAGTGGTGCCCGTAATTAGAGAAGGCCTCGGTGGTGATGAGGCCCTGCGAAATTTCACTGGAAGAAATGGTCGGACTGTATAACTGTCTTGAAAATGAACCTTTTAGAAGAAAAAATGTGCAGTAAGAGATAGCTTGGTGATGTTGCTTCTGATCTTTATAACCCTCTGCCAGAAAATCAGGCTTTACAGATTTCAAAGATGTTTGTGAGCTCTTTGGTTGTTCACAACATGGTAAAATACAGATGGTGGCATTAGGGGTTTGTTTCCAAGCAGAAAGATGCAAGACTTTATGGAAAGAGTGATGGAATTAGAACCTAGAAAACCTGAGCTCCATTGGGTCCTGACCACTTCCAGCTCTTGGGACCTTAAACAATTCATTTTCCTTCTTTGGGCCTCAGTCCTATTGTTTGTAATCAATGGGATTGGATTATATCAGGGATAGTACATTCTTGGCAAGTTTGCTACCTCCATCCGAAGCTGCATTCTTAACAGACTTGGCTAATTGATCAGAGCATATTTTCATCTGGTCAAATAAGGCCATTTATGATCTGTCTCCATGAACCTCATTTAGGGACATTCTGAGACTACCTCCCAGTGAGTTTGAGCATTATCATCCCAATTCTTATGTATAAAGACAAAGAGCTAGACATAGAGTTAGTTGACAAGACCTGGAGACCCCCTCCCTGCTCACAGCCAGCCCTACCTTGGCGGTTCTGCAAGTTCTCTGATGCCCAACACCAGCAGATCAATCAGACATCGGAAATTACAGAGATGCCACCTGCCACCTAGGGAAAGGATTTCCTTTGGGGGCTTCATTACTAATTGAGGAAACACATGGTGGCACCAGGGAGGTTGTGTTATTGAATCCCAAGCTCTCTAGGGAAGAATCTTCACCAGAGAAGCTTTGACTCTACATTTCAAAGGGCAGCCTAGAGGAGCACCCCCTCCCCATTCCTAAATAACTTATTCCCAACCAAAGATGTTCTTGCCTACTTACTCAGCCTTGGCATTCCTACCCCCAGCCCTGCCCATGCTCCTGCCTCCTGGGTTCCTGTCCCTCTTTATGAAACATCACTAAACTGACCCTGAATAGAGCATTGCATGCAGAGGGCAAAGAGAATGGCCACAGAGCAGCAGGGATTTGTTCTGTAAGTAAGAGCTGCACTTTGCTTACTGGAGTGTGGAATATTTCCTTAGAGACCTATTTGCTTGCTGCTTCATGTAATGAAAAGTGCAACTCCTGGCATTTTTACTCCAACTTTGTTCTTCTTCAAGATTGTCTTGGTTTTTCTATATCGGTTTGCATTTCAACATAAACATTTTAGAGTCAGCTCATCAACTTCCATATGTCCACATATCTTGGTGGGCATTTTTTTGTGTGTGCTCCCATCACCACCATCCATTACCAAAGCATTACAATCAACCCCATTAGAAATTCTGTACAATTTAATAAGCATTAACTGTTTGGCCTTTGATTGGGATCACATTGAATCTGAATATCAATATGGGGAGAATCGATATCTTCCAATCCATATTGAGAATTTCAGTCCATTGATATGGAATATTTTTCCCTTTACTTAGGCCCTTTAAGATTTCTATCAACACTATTTTGTAGTTTTTATCCTAGAAGCCTTTCATCTTTATAATTAGATTTATTCCAATACAGTTTATGTTTTTTGATAGCACACTAAATGTTATTTTTAAATTTCATTTTCCAACTATTTGAAGCTATTATATAGATACAATTGGTTTTTGCTTTTGACCTTGAATCCAGCAATCTTGATAAATCCACTTATTGATAATAGTTTGTATAAT